>VYZQ01008874.1:29142-62684 GCA_013400655.1 Mystacornis crossleyi
AAAGACCCTGAACATTTTGTGAGAGTTAATGACTGCTGACAGTGTTAATAGCCTGAGGTGGAACTTTGGGCCATTAACCCCAACTGGCCATTAAACTTCAAGAGAGGTCCAAGGCTGAGGTCATTATGACAGTTACAAATTCTAGGGGGAAAGGTATTTTTATATATGCTGATTGAACAGTATTTAACCTGTACTTTTGTAGATCAAAGCCACAGATAGGGTAAAGAAAAACAGATCTCCAGAAGCGGTAACAACCAACAGCCCTTCTTCATCTCAATGGAAAAGACTGAAAATGTCAACATATCAGAAAACTCACAGCCAGGTTGAAAATGTGTTCAGCATTTGTAAAACACTCACAAAATCAGGGAGGGACTTCTAAAATTTTCATTAAATAATCCCTGAAGAATCAATCCAGACTTCTGCCTTAGAGTCACAGACTCTTGTATGTATAAGCCCAGATACAAGGCAGGAGAAGGAATGTGAGGTGCATATAGACACTAAAAGGGGTGAAATTCACCCAGATCCAGGATCTAGCTCGTCTTGAAGTCCCAGATGTATCTTGACGGTACTCAGTGCACAGGTCACCTGCCAGCTTCCAGTCCGATATGTGGTTTACACACCATGCATTTCTGCAGTGCACAGCTTTGCCACACACATGAGAGATAGGATGAGGACCCTGAGTGCAGACGAGGGGCAGCACTCACACCAGCTCAGGAGCTGCCCACCACATGCAATGTTGTGGGTCAGAAGAGATCTGAGAGGAGTGAGGCACCCAGGCACAGACCTCACATCTCAAGCACCCAGTTAAAAAAGGACACATAGCTAAGGGCAATCTAGATACTCCTTACACAAGAAAATGAGTTAAAAGCAGTGAAAATGCCTTGATTTTTAAGTATTGAAGGGTGCTGCTTCATGTGTCAGTGGAGCTGGCATAATGGCCAGGTGCCTCTCAGAGAGCATCCCTAATCCCCCACTTACTCTCCAGCTCATGATTTTGTGGTCCTGCACTTTTTAGATGCCTCTATAAGACCATTCAGCTCACTAAACTGACAGAAACCTGGAGGGTAGGGGGTATTGTCTCTTTCCTGGTCTGTTTATTTGGGAATCACTAGGACAGCACACCCTGCAACCAGGAAATGGGGATGGAGAGACACCAACCATTTAGATCAGCTCACCCTAAGTGATACACCATTTCACACAGCCAGAAAGAAGTATTAAGCTACAGTGATTTGAAAAGCTTATCAAACAGGGCAGAAAAGTCCCACGGAGAAATCTGTCTCCATGAAAGACAATGGCAAAATTCCCATCAGCTTCACTGGAGACAGAAGCTCACAGGCGTCGTTTGCCACATCTTGAGCAAGATTTCCTGCTAATTTCTAGGGGAGAACTGAATAGTACTAAAAAGCTTCAGAAAGACAAATTAAAAAAAAATTTTAAAGAGTTAAGTAAACATATTACTCTCAGTTATTTGGAACAATTAAAATGTAGAGACAAGTAGTATTTCACACATACTCACTAAAGAGAAAAACTGCTCACAATGTATCTAATTCCCCAGGCGTTTTAGCCATAGCACTATTAGAGACCAGGCATGAAGTAGACTGTTGGCAAGGAGCCAGAGCATTCCCGGATCACACATATGTTAGATGTGCCCTGCATTTACTACAGCAGTGCAAGAGCACCTCTGCAGTCAAGGGTCAGTGAGTATTTTGATTATAAACAAAGAAGTCAAGGCTCTAATAGCTTGCTTGTTTCAGAAGTCTAAGTTAAATAATGCAAAAAAATAGACATAGAGACATAGAGAAAAGCTTGACAAAGAAGACTATCAGACAATTTTAGTTCAGAGATCTTCCAACCTCAATATTTTCAGAGCCTGGGAAAAAAAAAAAAAAGCCTGTAATATTGTTTTTAAAGCTTTTAGTTTGCTGGCCATTCCAGAGGTAGTACACATTTTTTCATCTGCATGTTTGACCCATGAACAGTGGTGGCATCCTTACGCTCTCTGCCCTTGGTTCTCATCTTATACAGAAATCACAAAGCACAGCCGCACATTTAGAGCAGGAGGTTATGGCTCACACTTTCTCTAAAGGGCTGGGAAAGGTTAATGCACCTGCCAGACACATCCTGACAGACAAACTTTATTTTGCCTTCACAGGTCAGCAAGCTACCTCCCTATCAACCACACATTAAACTGAAATGCCCACACAGCCATGGGCAAACGGATATAGATGTTCTAGGCTGCTTCTAATAAAATCAGCATACTCTGAGTGAGCCACCATGGCCTCAGGCCCATGCCAGCACATCAGACCCTGTGCCAGGATCCTCCCCCAGCTGGAGCTCTCTGTGTTAGGTGGCCTCCAGTGTGTGCTGTGCCAAAGCCCTTTAGGAGTAGGGCTTGCAAAGCACAACTAGTTCTTCATGATAAAAGAGTGATTGTTGGTGTGTGCCACTTGCACCAAAGGTGACAGGTAACTGAGATTATGCCTGTGCCTTGAATGCTATGGGAGTAATCTGTTATTTCCATCTGAAAACTGAACAGGGAAGAACCTAACAGTGTTCTGTGGCCAGACATGACTGTGGTGGTGACTTTGACCTGCTGTGACAGCTGCCTGTTTGAAGGAATGAAAGACAATTTTATCATTTATATTCCTTCTTTCCCACAAAGCATTAACCCAAGTTGTTACTAGAGATAGAAACAATACCATCACTCTACTAATGGGCTCTTGTAGATCCAGTGTCATGCCACTCAAAAAGCCATGCTTTCTGGGATAGTTATAAACAGACCTAAAGTACTGGCACACCCAGTGTAGATGGGAATTCATCTTTTAAAGGATGAGCCAAATATTAAAGCATTCACTTTTTCAAGAAAAGGACAGGAGCCGAACAGTTGCTGTGCAGCCTCTTCTGTTAGCAAGAGTATCCACCAGTTTCAGCTGCGCTAAGGGCCGTTGCCTTCAGAAGAGCAGGTTTTTAGGACATGTCACATAGGTGTACTAAGTAAGAACCATTAGCATGTCCTCAAATTCTAGCTGAGTCAGTGCAAACACCTGCTCTCTGAGGACATGTCATGGCCAGAAGAGAAGCAGTGGATTCAAAAGTTCCCCATCTGCCCTCAATATGAAGAAAAGCTATAGATAATGGCCTGTGGCTTGCAGTTATCTACTCCTAGTTCTGTACAATCAGGCGGATGCCACATATGCCACAAGCTGAGTGCAAGATGAAGCAATTAAAGCAGATACTTAAAAGCAGCCTAAGTACACTTTGCTTGGAGCCATCCATTACAACAAGCAATATATCAGACACCCTTCATTATCAGGAATCTGTCCTGCAGGTACTGGAATTTCTCCCGCTGGCTTTATATTGGGCAAGAAAGTGAATTTTTCCCTACAGTCCCATACAAAGGATCTTATACCAGCTCCCATTGAGACCATAAGCATACACTGAGAGACCAGGATCTGAACTTTGAGTAAGATTTATGGATATGTTCAGGCACTCTAGCTAAGTGCAATGGTGAGTGACCTCATGTAGATAACTAACTACTGCTTACAGCAACTCTCCCATTCCTATTAGCTGGTATCAACTTCTGTCTACCTTTTACCTGGACAATATTTTTAATACTATGTCATTGCATATCATATGCATAACATTGGAAAAAGCCACCAGTGTGGTCAGAAATATTTATATTATGTCTGCTTTACTTTGATCTGCCCTCACTGCCTCTGATGCAGCACTCACCTTCATTTTACGTTGGAGTCTCTGGACCAAAATCGGTTGTCAGAGTCTGAAGCTGTGACAATCTTTTTGGAGAGTCAGTTTGATTTTCTTCTCTGTGTCCTCTCTGTGGTGTAATAAATTTAAAGATTCAGAATCTAGATCAGAGGAAATACCATTCCAGACCTAAAGCTGGGAAGGTTCAAGACACTGAGTGATCTCTAATTTGGGGGCTTTTTCAGTAGGTTCTTCAAGGAAAACAAGTATTTGCCATGAAAATCCTACTCCTTACCCCCTTTTGTTTTGTGGCTAGGAGTAAGTTGTCTCTGAGGAGATTTATATTCATGCACTAAAAAAAAATCCATTCTCCTTAACAACTCTAAATTTCGTAATTACCTTCCATAATTTCAAGATCCTGCTCAGTCCATTTCCTATTGAATACTCCTTGGTTTCCCCTTCCTGTTTTAGCTCTGTGCTGCTGGAAGTACAGGAAGGTCTCATGCAAGCTCCAAGTTGGCACCTTTAGGAGGGCTTTGGATTAAAAGAAATTGAAATGCTTTTACTTTCCTCTCTTCCTTGGTTTTAATAATTATTCTTTCCATGACAGTTCCCATCCTCAAATCTGGGTTATCCTGGTTCTTTGGATGTGACTCTAGTCCTTAATATCCCTTCCACAATGAAGCATAGGTGGGAGTGTGTGTGTTCCTGTCTAATTAAGGAAGACATCCCTGTGAGAGCACCATTGTGGAGCTGGAGTGCACACACACGAGCTCTTTAGTGTTGGCTCCCCACACACCCCACTTCAGGAGCACATCCTTCAAGGATCAGATTTAGCAGTACAGAGTGAAAGTTTCTCTGCTTTGGAGATGAAAGTAGAAGTTCATGTGTGGTGCCCAGGCTGTGCACTGCTGATTGTTGCTTAGCAATGAAATGTGCAGCATGCAGTGATGGTGTAAAGATACCAGAGCATTTTTTTGAAAAGGAAAAAGGAAAGGGATAAAAAGGTCACACTAATAATCATGAGAGAAATGGGAACATTATCAGATGCAGCAGCTAGAGAGGAGGTCATACTCCCTAGCCTGTCTGTGAAATATACTTTCCTCATTTACTTCCAACTCTGAGGGACAAAAGCAGAGGCAAATTCAAAGTGTTTTGTTCCCACTCCTGCCTTTCTGTTAGCAATCCCATTCCATTTAAGCACACTGGAATAGGACCTTCTTCGTGTTTTTTTCAATGTAAGCTTGCTCCTGGATTAAAGTGAAAAAGGCAAAGAATCTGCCACATTACTCTGAAATAATTATTTTAGAAAGAAAAACATTTACTAGTGTAGATGAAAACACACATACTATTTTCAGGCTAGAGCAAGACATCCCATTAATAATGTTCTAGCAAGGATCCCAGCTAAATAAAACAGGAAGGCCAGGCAAGCAGCTCATGATTGCAGTTATACTCCAGCCCCAGTGGAAAAAAAATTAAAGAAAAGAGAACTGACATCCTTCACAAAGCAGAGTACAGAAGAAATGTGACTTGAGGCCTTTTGTTAATACAGTATCAACTTTAATTGAACCTTCAGGCTTTGATTCAAGTCAATATATCTGGAGCTTCCTTGAACAATAAATCTTGATGTTAACCACAGTAGAGGTCAATCTCTGTCTAATATATGCTTTGCAATGCATTTAAAGTGGAGCTATAGTATGTAGATGGTGAATTATTCATACACACAAACTGTTAATGAATAAGTCAACATACAGATAAGATTTGGGGCCCTTAATATTACCAAGAGGAATTAGCTCTGCAAGAACACAGGTTCCCAGAGATACTGACACCATGACTCATCTGTGCACTACGTCTCTTTGTTTTTATCTCATTTATTTTTACCTCATCTGAGTCCATTTTTAGATTGAAAATTTGCATTCTGAGACTTGCAACCTGGGAACATGCTTCTCCCATGTTGCACACAACCTATGGGGAGAGACTAGACCTACCCATGGCTTGGAGGAAGCTGTGGTATCCTACCAGAGCTGCCCTGCCTGGGGGGTCAATGTGTTCCTGACAAGGCACCACCTCACCCAACCTCCCCACACCTCGCTTCGGCTGTGTGGCAAAGTCAGCAAACTCTGGTGGTTCTTGCATTCCTCCACCACCCCAGGCAGGCTGGATGAAGGACTGCAGCTGAAGCTGCAAATTCTTTCTTCCTGCGGGCCAGCTGTGGGAGGGAAGAAGGCAGACCCGGAAGACCACAGGCACTGCAGCCACCAGAGAGGAGGCTCATTTCATATCCTGCAGCTTATCTAAGCCTACTGGACTCACAGTTCAAAGATGCTCCATAAATCATGGTACCGATGGGCATGGCTGCTTGGCTCATCAGGTCTGAGAGTGGGAGAAAGATTACAGCCTGCCTCAAAGAGGAGACAGGGCTATGTGATGGTGGGCACAGCTAGGTCTCCCATGAAAGAGTTGCCATTTTACAATGTAGCCTGGTGTCTCAGCATAGCAAACCATTAGCCTCAAAATTAAAGGTCGTGTAAAAAAGCACAGCTGCAATTAAACCTGTTGAAAGCAAAGAAAGCCACCTCCAATTCCTCTGTGATACATAGTCAGTCCAGTCAATCCCTGCTCATACATATTGCCAGAGAATATTACACAGTAATCTTTAAGTCACCCTCATGAAAAGAAAGGGCATGGAAGCAATTTTATGAAAACTGAAGTTGCAATATTTAACTTATGGTGCAGGAAAAGAAAAAGCAAGGAAACCCAGTAAGATACAACTTTAAGCAACATGTTACCTGAGAAACCCAGTCACAGTGAGTACAGAAGACATAGGCAAGCCTGTGGCTCTTGGCTGCAAGAAGAGATGTGTTAGAATACATGCAACAAGAATGGGGGTTCCGCTTTAAATGAGATATGTCTTTTTTCATTCCTCAGTGAGCATACATCTTTTCCAATAACATTCAAGGAAGTTAGTAATCAATACGAGAACTTCACATCACATCTTTACGAGAACTACTGATACACATCAATAAGAGAACTTGGCATTGTTTGCCAAGTGTCATTCAGATGCGAGAGAGATTTAACCATTTAGCACAGCTCCCCTGTCCCATTCAATCATTGGACTTGCTTGTTACAGCTGACAGATTCTGAACAAACGTCTTGATGGAAGGATCCCCCCTGGTACTGCTGCCGAGTCAGAGTGCCTTATCAAAGGAGAAAAAAATTTAGGGATGCAAACTTCGTTTCTCAGACAGTAAGAACTTGTTGTGGTGAATAACGGCTGCAAAACTCCACTTGGGCCTTTGCTAGATTTAAACAATCTATAGCAATTTCACCCAAATACGAATACATGATTTTGGTCATGTAATCTGATTTTTCTGTAATGCAATCTAATCCACTATCTCTGTGAAAAGTGCAGAGATCAAACAGAGGAGGAATCACCACTTCAATTTCTTGGAAAAAGTATTTTTTCAAATCCTAGCACTGCTCTTTTGTGTGTTGTGCCATTGAAGTGGCAGCAGTGGGTGGCCAACACAAATGTCTGTCTGTAGTCCTTGGGTCATGGAAAGCAGCTTTCAAACACAGCAGCTTTGCTCTTTTTCTCTTCCCTCTCCGACACGTTTCTGTCAAAAGCTGCCACCACCTCCAGCTTGAAGGATTTGTCTGGATACTTGCAATGATCATTTCTGTAGTTTTTTGTTCATGACAGCATCTTATTTATTTTCATGTAAAAATCACATTATCACAGTTGTCTAGAAGAGTAAACTATGTAGAAAGAGTTGGAAAACTTCAATAAAATAAAAATCTGGGTTTACTGCCTATTCTACTCCCTTCAGCTGAATTCTAGACACAGATTTTATATTCTTATTTAACCATTGTTCCTGAAAATGCCAAGGAGCAAAAACACTGCTATCAGCAACCAGACTTCTTGGGGTGTCAGCACAGACATTCTGTCGGAAGAGGAGGGGCAGCCACTGATCACTTCTCTGCAGTGACCAGTGACAGGACCCCAGGGAATGGCCTGAAATTGTGTTGGGGGAGGTTTGGGTTGGATATCAGGAAAAGGGTTTTCACCCAAAGGGTGGTTGGGCACTGGAACAGGCTCCCCAGGGAAGTGGTCACAGCACCAAGCCTGATAAAGTTCAAGAATTGTTTGGACAACACTCTCAGGCTCACAGTGTAATTCTTGGGGATGGCGCTGTGCTGGCCCAGGAGCTGGACTCAATGATCCTTGTAGGTCCCTTCCCTCTCAGCTTAATCTGTGATTCTGCAAATGTGACTTCTTAATATGTGTAACTACAGTGAGAACCTACATAACTTTTCAAGCAATTCAACACATTCAGTATTTGAACTTCTCATTTCAGAAATTTACTATTCTTAATTTTGTGTTAGAGAAAAGAAAGAGGATGAGCATTATGTAGCTATGAGTTCTGACACAACACAGACCACCTTCCATAACACACACCAATTGCCCCACTCAGTATCCCTAAAACTAAATGATTGTCAGTGCCAGCTTCCCACTTCCTAATTTTCCACTATCATCTTCAACAATACTGATAATTCTAAAAAACCATCTTCCTTAACATGAGTGATTTTCTTATCCCTTAAAAATACTTTTATCAATAATTCTTGACAAGGCAGTCATTATCAGCAGTCTAGTGTCTTTTTTAAAGATATTTAAAGCTAACAAGATTTGCCACAGCTTGTTAGTGCTCTCACTAGACAGCCATTATCCAGACTAACCACCAGCTTCATGGTTAATATTGTTAATGAAATGTTGAACTTGAACTTTTAGCCATTTGACTTATAGGACTGGTGTATTTGATAAGCTCATAACTAACAGGGTAAAATGAGAGGGACAGTAAGTGTTTGCTGTTTCAGACATGAAGCAGCTGTTTAAAAACTTCATGCATTTACGGGAATACTAGAGCCTAAGTCTGCACAAGGTCACACAGATAATTGAGTCAAGTTCCCAGCAATCAAGGACAATATGGAATAACTGATTAGTCCATAAAACAATGTATAGGACTATAGAAAGCTTCTAGTCTTTCTAGGTCTGCCGTTCCTGGAAGATCTGTCTCACAAAGCCCTGCTCACCAGAGACAACAAATTATTTCTCAGCACTCTGTGTCAAAATAAAACTCTGTAATCAAACCAAAGACTAAAAGGTATACGAATGAGGTATACGAATGCACCACAGGTAAATACAAGGGAAGATCACTGATAAAAATATCCAAAGTCCCAAATGGAAGCCCCTAATAATCCTGTGGAGTAGACTGGAGACAATGAGTAGAACAGTGTGCAAAACATAAGCAAGACAAATTGCTTGGTATTACAGCGAAATTGGCAAATTTTTTTCTGAATGCTCTTAACCTAATGACAACTCCACATCAAAATTCCCTCTCAACAGCTTTCAGGAGTAAACTATAAATGGATTTTCCTTTGAAGTTTAGAAACACTGTAATCTTGAGGGATTTGGAAAGTCACTCCTTATTAGAATTATATAGAATTAGGCACCCTACCCTCTGGAAGGTTTTGTAAGATTTACGTTGAAAATCCTCAGCTCCCTCTTTAATCAATATGCCCAAGCAAATCACCTACCATCACAGCCTGACCTCTAAATCTCTCCTTGGGTTGAGTTAGGGTCTGGCAGATGAGGGTAACACTGTCTCCAATGGAGGGATGCCTCATCTTCTGGATGAAGTAGGGTGCTGACCCTGTACTTTTAGCACTTGATCTATTTGTGCATGCTTATCCATATGAGAATATGGTTATGCATATATTGTCCACCTGAGCAATAAGAGCAAGAGTCATCTCGAGGAGTGCCAAAGCATTTGAACTTAAGTTCAGCAGTTGGAATATAATCCAATTTGTTAGTTATTGAAAATTGTTTGTGTGCAATGGCTTTATTGTGGCCTCCTGGTATGTGAAATGACCTGATGGTTCCCCAGGGTAGATCCTGTTGGTGAGAGTTGTGGATCTCTGGGAAGTAGCGTCAGTCACCTTTGTCAGTCTGACTGTCTCGGAGTCAGTAGAGGTCTGAAAATTACTAACGTCTCCTTCTTCTAATCACTCTGTAAAAACAGATATGCTAGCTGGATCTTTCAGGGAAAATCAATTTTCTCCTAAAGCTAGCTGCAATATCATGTCAACAGGTTTGCAGAGCAATGCTTCCAAATGCACGTGATGCTGCAAACCTGTGTTTGCATGCTAGGGAAAACTTGGGGTTTTGAAAGGACACTGTAAGCTCCCAAGCTCAGAGTTTGCTTCTCTGAGAAATGAGTAGGAGGTCAGTGTTCTGGCACCCCAGACGCACATGGCACATTAGGAGCCCGCTGGTGCCCTCCTCCATGTCCCTTGCAGTTTACACGGCAGTTTCTGCTGATTGCTGCCGCTGGCTGAGCTGACAGAGCTCAGGCTGTTTACTCTCAGCTGGATACAGTGACTGAAGAAAACGGTGAAGATTTTTCTAGGCATTGCAGACAGGCTCTTACTCTGCTTGTGCATTTTATCTGACTGCGTCATGCAGTCCGCCCTAGCATTCCCACCTCTCCCATGGCAGAGAAGATGTAGTTTCCTGGCTGCCTGTGCCGAGCAGCCTGCTGACAGACACAGGTCAGTGGGTGAGATAACTATCTACCCCTCGCTGAGACAGAGGCAAAGAGAAAGACCCGATGAGCTATACATATGTATCTACATGCCAGGCATATTGTACCACTCAGCAGGTTTCCTACTCTAGCCTCTGAACCTCTCTTTTCCATTTTGCTGGCATCTGCCTCTGTGGTTTCCATAGATCTCACCTGGAGGTTTGCTGTATAAATGTTTTCACAAATAAGTTACTAAAAATTATGTAATTGCTAAACTAGTATCACAAAGCTGCTTTGGTACAGGTACGTTTTCTACCTCTTGACTAGAAGACCCTTGGATTCCCACATTTCTGAAAAAGGATGCACTTTCTCTGTTTGCTCCTCTCCGCATTCCTTCTTTAGTCTAATTCCACCCAATAACTACAATTTTACTTTCCATAATTTGCTCTTGTCCCGAACTTTCCTTCCTTGGATGCATGGTAATTGTAACAGCATTTCTGCCATCCTCAAGAGAGCAGGTACCTGTCCAGTTTCACTGGCCTCACAGATTCAGTTTTTTTCCTGCCTCCAGAGCAGTAACACAAACAGTCTCTCTTTCCTACCACAATCCTCATTATTATCTATAGTGCAGAAATGTTCAGTATGATGGGATTACCTTCCAAGATGAAAAGCAGGATCCCTTAACTTAAAATACCTTCATTACCAAACACAGTTAGCTCAGCCAGTGAGTGGGAGACCCCTAGGAACTTGTGCCCAGCTTCTGAAGAGTTTGCAAAAGGTGACTAAGAAAAGCAAAACTCTGCATACTGTAGAAGGGGCTCTATATGTTGTAGATGAGAAATGTCTTCAGAGGTTCACACATCTAGTCACTCTGCACCTCTAAAGAGCTGAGAACCACTACAGGAGACAAAAGGAAAACCATGACGTGCAAAAGATGCCTTTTGACAGACCTTTTCCATATCTCCAGTGTCAAGGATAAATTTCCAATCCTAGTCCATCCAGAATTTAAGAATGAAAATTAACTATTCAGTGCCATCTCACAGATTTCCACTATTTCCATTTAACTCCTTTTTAAATATGACTGCAATGACCAAACCAGAAAATCTGCAGAGCAACCCTGCAATCACCATCCTCAGATATCACTCAAGCCACCAACTCAGTCAATACCCCGTTAATTCGCCTTTGGGCAAAGCCCACTGTTGTGGTTTGACGCTGGTTTAAATGCCAA
Organism: Mystacornis crossleyi; assembly: GCA_013400655.1. NCBI lineage: Eukaryota > Metazoa > Chordata > Aves > Passeriformes > Timaliidae > Mystacornis > Mystacornis crossleyi. The sequence goes on from VYZQ01008874.1 coordinate 40,657, forward strand.
ACACACGAAATCTAAATATGTGTATAAGTGGAATATGGATTCATTGAGGAAAATGTAAAGAAATTTTGGGGCAAAACAAGGTTTGCACTTAAACAGTTGTAATATAACAGAGAGTTTATTATTAATAGAATGGGGGGAAAGATTGATAAGAAATTAAAGCAAATCTTTAAAACACTTTTCTTTCCCAATGTTTCTTTCCTTTACCATAAACCTTTCACAAGTGAAAACAAAACAAGAACGTGGTATATTGGTCAGAGTTGTACTTTTTAAGAGTTTATTTATGCTTTAGGAAAAGAGGTATTTTCTATTGTGCCATAGAGTTTTCACAAACCCATAGTCCCGCCTGGAGGAAAAAAAAAATCTGTTGAAGTGAAGAAAGGTATCTTTTCCATGAATTTTCCATAGTTTTTCCATACTGCAAAAATCACGGGCCATTAGAGAAAATGGGGTTTTAATTTTTTAAGGATGAGGTATCTCAGTCTGAAAGCAAAAATTCTTTACTTCAAGTCTCTAACAACTTCTTATAACGTCTATATGGTCAAGCGTGGACCTTTCTTTAAAGTCACAGGCTGCACAAGAATTTCTCCCCCCCTCAAGTTTTATTCCAAATGGATTAAAGCCCTTTCTATGGCTTTAGAAGAAGCATCTTATAAACTTCATGCTAAAAAGCGCAGCAGCCCTCTTTTCCCATTCCTATAGCTGCCCTTTCACTTGATCTCGTCCCTTTCCCTCTGTCTCTGACCTTGGAATCGCCATGTTCAGTTTCGTTCCATGTGACTTCACCCTTCTCCTCTTTCCTCGCTGACTTGAAAGGAAAGGTGCTTTCATTGGCTGCAGTGCAGTGTTTTCTCCAGCCTGGGCGAGGGCTGTGCTGGATGCAAACGTGTCACGCTGGCTCCGTCAGTCTCAGACTTTATCTCAGCCATGTGGCCTCAGCCAGAGGCTGCCTGCGGAGCAGGGACAGCTCGCCCCTGGGAGCAGAGAGCCCAGTGCTGCCGCCGCTCTGAGGGGTCGAGGAGCAGGGCCTGGCCCAGACTCGGCCTGGGCCCGGGCCTCGGGGCCCCCCACCCTCAAACACCCCTCAGCCCTTGGGCCCAAAAGACAAAGAGGTAACTCCCACCCTGCCTGGGTTTTATATATGCAAAAATCACGAAAGCGATTGGCTCAGAAATCTGTCCATCACGCAGGTTCAACCCATTACACCTCCACTGAACACTACTGTTGATTCTTTACTAACAAAATCTTTCCGATGGTGGCAAACTATTTCTGAAGACAGTTACCTGCAAATAACCAACTGCTGAGTGCATTAGCAGTGATCAACAAGTAGTTGCTGAACTGTTCTGTTCTTCAGGCTGAAGAGAAGTCTAGAAATTCTGCAGTTATTTGCCATATGATTACTCTGGATCTTGAAAGAACAGTTCCACATTTAATATAAGAACAGCGAGCTTAACATAAAATTAATGTTATGAATTCTTTGGGGGTTTTGTTGTTGTTGCTGTTGTTACTTTCACTGTAATAAGTCATGCAGAAATACCTTTGATATCATAAACTAAAAACTGGAAGTTGGATATCTAGTTTAGAAGATAAGCAGAATTTGAAATGACTCTGAAAATACAGGTGCATGATGCAAAAACTTCATCATCTCCTTCGTCCTCAGACCAAACTGCCCACAAAGTGCTTTTGGTTTTGGAGGCGTCCAGATTCTTCAAACTTTCTGGATACCCAAAACATTTCAGTGGTAAGATGTCCACTGTTGCCTTGATTAAGCAGAAGACTATGTATTTCCTAACAGATACATGGCTAGAACTGGTGGTTTATGCACAGGATTCATGTTTTTGATCAACTGAAAGTAGCTCAACTTCTTAATATCATCTGCTTAGCAGTTTACATGTTAAATTCGTAGATATTATATGTATTTTCAGGACAGATTAAACAGAGCTATTCAGAGAGTATTCAGAAATTATAAGCTTCAATGTCAAATGAGAAATTATTTATTAAAGAGTAAAAAATAGCCGTTAATATGAGATTTTTATATTGCATAGCTAACTAGCTGAAGGAGAGATGATCCTGTTTGTAATGGAAAAATTAAATCCTGGGCTGAAGGGAATTTTATGCATGAACAAGGCATGGGGTAAAAAAAAAAAGGTACACTGCTAAAATTTGCTAAAATTTTGCATTCTCTGCAGAAAATGGTAAGAGTGAAGTGTCATATGTAGGGAGTGCGTAACCTTGAAGACTTAAGTAATAGAGGGAATTTAATAAAAGACATGAAAGGTCATGCCTGGAAAGATGTTCTATTACAGAAAAAGTTTCTGTTAATAGCTGGGATCACCCGTATTAGAAATAAGAGAAAAGAGAAAGACTTGGATATGCTAGGTGAGTACCTGGTGACTGTGAAGTGCCAGTATATTATGGCAATAAAAAGACCCCAGCGGAATCTGAGGATGTACCAGTATTTCCAGCAGGGTCAAGCTCCAGTAAGGAAAATTCATCCTGATGGATTTACCAGTGCCAGATGTTTTTCCACGGACACAAGGCTGACCTAGGATTAAATGGGTATATACTTACCTGAACTAACTTCATGCAGAAATTAAAAGGCTTCTAACTGTGAGGGGAGTGGATTTCTGGTATCACCTCTTGTTGCAGGACATATCACCCCTCTCTCCACCACATGTGGCCGGAGCAGATAGGAGAGATAATCCAGGTGGGTAAGGCCCAGCGGGTATCATTTCCTGGTGCCAAAAGGTCTGCCAGCTTAACAGATGTGGGAAGAAATAAAAAAGCATAGGTGACCAAAAGGCCTGTTTTTAGACTATGAAAGTACTACAGTTTATCACAGAGGCAGAAGTCTCTTGCACACTCCCTGGGAACGTGTGAGAAGATTTCTCCCCGAAGCTCGGATGCAACATCATGGCTACTTTTCCAGAAATTGAAGGAAAGGTTTTCCCTTCAACAATTTGGTGGTAAGAAACATTAAATCCTAAGTTATACTATTTCTTAGCTAGCTGTAAATTTAATGGTACCTTTAACCCTGCGTGTATAATGCTAGTATTCCTTTTTGTTTTATCCCTGTGTAGTAATAGTCTGTTTTAAGTCTTATGACTGTTAGTTTTGTGTTTATATAATAAATAATTCATTCTATAATAGACTGAATCAGCCATTATTAAAGAACATACGAATGAGAGTGGGTCTTGAGGTGCTGGCCACCTCAACAACGTGACCGTCTGCTGCCAGAGGCCTGGGCAAAAGGCAGGTACTGATTTAAACCCACGTCATCCATTCATAACACCTCTGAATGAAAGAAGAGGAAATAACAAACACCTCAGTTATTTTTAAGATGCAATGATCAGTTCTACAGCAGGATTATTCAGAGCTTTGTAAGGTCAATATTAACAGGGGATTAAGCTCAGCACCAAATATTCATCTGTATCCTCTACCCCTTGGTCTATACATCACCATACACACTTACAGTTGCTGCTTCCTGTTGCACATGGAGCATTATGCAGAAGTAGTCCTGTCCTCCAGTTCAGGGCTGAGATGGTTTCATCAGCTCTCATTTTCCACAACACCTTCCACTGGAGATACAAGGACACTGAAAAAGAGAATCATCAGAGCCCCCCAAAAAATTACCGTTGGTAGGACTGGATCAGAGGCGTGGAACTCACTTGATGCATATCCTCTGATATTAGCTCAGTTTGTCAGAGCACGATGTCAATAACACCAAGGTTGCGGGTTTGATCCCTGCGTGGGCCATTCACTGAATGGCTGGACTTGATGATTCTTGTGGATCCCTTCCAGCTCAGAACATTCTGTGATTCTGTGATCTCTATTAGTGTTTAGCACAGATCAGTAACACAGCTATGAAGTGAACCTCCTGGTGGCACCAATGTAGAAGTGTTTGACTGTGTGCAGAGCTATACAAGCATGAACTGGATTCATTTCAGATAAAACTAAACCAGAGGATGCAATCTAAATGTACACGGATCCTCTCCCATCATAACTCTTGCTGAGTCCTTGAGACCAGAAGCACATGGTACAAACTAAATTTGCAAATTTGCAGCAAATCTCCAAAACGTGAAGAATGGGGCTGGGCTGCTGGATCCGCAGCACCAACTGATTTGCTTTATAGATCTGTTCCTGTTGCACCACAGTATTGATTATGTAAATGAACCTGCTTATTCTTATCAGATAGAAATTACCATGTCCCTCAGAACAAAAAATCTATGTTAAACTGATTTTTTTTAGTTCTTAGCAGTTTTTTACTATGTCTACCACAGATTTCCTGCCAAGTGTTATCAAAGTACTTACCATCAAGTCTATTGAAACATGTTCTTTTTCATTTTATTTTGTGGGAAGAGTTTAGGTAAGAAAGCCTGATGGAGCATGCAAATAGGGATTCCATGGGACCAGATTTTTCTCAAACGCATTTCAACACCCTCCCCTGGAAACCTCAATATGGGAATTTCATATCAGTTTGCAGTCTTGCCAGAGTTCATGTTCACAGACCTGATGTTTAGAGCTACAAAAGTTCTTACCAGAGACTGTTGTCTGATTTCTGCTGTTTCCTATTTCTGCTTCTACCCATCCTCCTTTTGGAACTGAAAAGTCGAGAATGAAAAAAAAAAAAAAAAAAAAAAAGACACAAACACCAAAACAAACAAACAGATAAAAAAAGACAATTTTGTTTTATACACTGTTGGCTTTGGAAATTCAGAGGTATCCTCCCCAGTATCAGAGAGCTTCTGACCGCAGGTTCTGATCTTCCAGTTGATAGGGTCTAAAATTAGGGTGAGTTCTATAATGCTCAAAATGGGCAAACATATTTACCCTAGGTCATTTTTATTTCTGCCTGATGCTGTGGAATCTCCAGAAGATGACTGCACAGTATGCATTGCTGAATTATGCAGATAACATATGAATTTAGGGCAGGGGCTGCCTTAAGCAAACGCTATCTTGCTACTGTGAATTTAATATTACAACTATTTTAGCACTTTTCTGTCTTTCATCTGCTTATTTTAAAAGCAGCAGTATTTGTTTGCACTGACATTGTAATACCCTCATAATCTTAAACCATAATGCCAATAAACCACCACTGACAGTGTAATGATTCACATTACCATATCATTATAGATGTAAAAGTCAGTCCCACATACTTCCTACAACATCAGTATTGGTGAGGCAGCCGTTAAGATGTCAGTGGTAGAGCAGAGAATCACCATTATAAGCTTAGTCAACATAATAAAACATTGCTAAAGGTAGCTACAGGGTCATACTCAGCAGCTGTTTTCAAATATAAACCTCACAGCAGTTTAAAAATAAATTTTAAATTAGTCAAATGCTTGAATCCACATTAAGAACTGATGTTTATGTCAGCAAAAAGAAAAAAAGTCCTATTTAAGACTGTCAGCGGTTGGGGATTTCTTTTAATGTCTATTGTGAAAAGGCTTATTTTTAAAGAAATTATTTCAGTATATTTTAAATGAATGAAAAATTGAGGGACAAGAATTTTACTCCAACTGTAAATGTCTTGCCCTTTGTTGACAGCAATGGCAAAGCTGTGCTTAAAATGAGAACACACCCAGGTTGTATATAAGTTACTATAGCTGAATCCAGAGGTGAAATATTTACACATAGGGATTTATATTCTATAGCATACACAATATATTCAGGCCTTTTGTGGTCAGTCGTATAATTCAAAGTCATATCAGATTAATCTTTTGCATGAGCTTTTTTAAAGCAATATAAGACCAGGTAGACTTATGATAAGTAATTAATAAAGATTCTGGCAAAAAGAAAAAGTTACTTTAATTTGGAAAGTATAGAGGATGGAGACTGGCAGGCTCAAATGGGAATAAGGAAATAGAAAGCACACAGCAACAGAAATATACAAAATAAGAACATTTACTTCAACAGCAGCTTACATCTATGAATATTGCATTCATGAATGTATTTATATTATGTTACACAAACATAATCATATTGTTACATTTCTTTATATCTTGTACATAAAAATCAGAGGTGACACTTCTTAAGTGGATTTTAACCATCATAAAATTCAGATAACACAGAAAAAAACTTTGTTTCCTCTCTGTTTCTTAACTAGTCTTCAGGAGTGGATCACGGAGTTCTTGTCTTTATGGCTCAGCCTTTATTGAAGCAGGAAGCACCCTAGTTTCACTTACGTTTTTCAGATGGGTAAGTACTTGACAGGGCAAAGAAGTTCTTGAAATTGGCCCTTCTTCTGACAGCATGCAATAAGGTCAGGGTGAAGCACGATTAATACATGACACTCAGGGCTCCACATTTACAAAAGATTTTGTTGTCTCGCGGGGAGTTTGACAAAGCCAAATTTTTAACTCTGTATGAAAAACCTTCAGAAACAATGGAAACTCTGCTGGAAATGTTTTTCAAATTACTTTTCTAACACCCCCAGTGAAACTGGAGTGACTAATTTTCAAATGCCTGTATGGATTGGTCGGTTTTCCAGTGAGGTTAGAGGAGACAACAGAAGTAATTTTGACCCTGTAACTCAGATGATGCAAATTCTGTGCTTTATTAAAATGTGTCATAACTATTTTTTTTCAACATGATCTATATTTTATGCAGAGGCATATATTCCTGTCTTTAGATGCATGATAGTTCTGACCTTGACTCAGGATATAAGAATGGAAGGTGGTGGTCTCTGATCATATCTGTACACACACTTGTGTATGTGACCATCTGTACAGTCATATATGCTGCTGAATGCATATTTAGGAAGAAAGGCAAAACAGAGATCAGGGTTAATTTTTTATCTATAAAAAGCAGAAGAGTTGTATTGGTCAGACATTTATATCCACTACTTTATTTTTGTTACCTTGGAAATAATATTTAAATTGCCATTAACATACAGTGCTCAAAGTAACTGCCACATAGGCTATTCTTTTTCAACTCCAAGCATCTAAGCCTTTATCAGTATTGAACTGACAAGCTTCTCAACCCTAGCACTGCCACATTGGAGGCACTGCAACATTTGCCTTCCTCCTTGTGATGGACTGACACTGGCTGAGTGCAAAGTGCCTGCTAAAAGTGCTCTATCACTCCCCCCCCTCAGCTGGACAGAGGAGAGGAAATAGAATAAAAGGTTCATTGGTCAGAATAAGGAAATGGAGGAATCACTCAGCAATCACCATCACAGGCAAAATAGACTTGACTTCAGGAAATTAATTTAATTTGTTGCCCATCAAATCAGAGTAGACTAATGAGAAATAAAACCAATTCTTAAAACAGTTCCCCCACAACAGTCCCTTCTTCTTGGGGTCATCTTCACTCCCAAATTCTCTCCCTTCTCTCCTCAGTGGCATAAGAGGACAGGGAATGAGGGTTGAGGTCAGTTCATCACACCTTGTCTCTGCTACTCCTTTCTCCCCAGGGGGAGGACTCCTCACACTCCCTGCTTCAGGGTGGGGTCCTTCCCACAGGATAATCTTCCACAAACTTCTCCAAAATGAATCCTTCCTACGGGCTGCAGTTCTTCATTAATTGCTCCCTCGTGGGTCCCTTCTACAAAGTGCAGTCCTTCAGGAACAGGCTGCTCCAGCATGGGTCCCCAGCTGGATCACAAATCCTGCCAGAAAACTTGCTTCAGCATGGGCTTCTTTCTCCACACAGCCACAGGTCCTGCCAGGACCCTGCTCCTGTGGGGGCTTCCCATGGGGTCACCTCCTCCGCTGGGCATCCACCTGCTCCAGTGTGGGCCCCCCCAGGGGCTGCAGGTGGATCAGTACTCTCCCATGGGCCTCCATAGGCTGCAGGACAGCCTGACTCACCATGGTCTTCACCATGGGCTGCAGGGGAATCTCTGCTCTGACATCTGGAGCATCTCCTCCCCCTCCTTCTCCACTGACACTTGGTGTCTGCAGAGTTGTGTCTCTGAAATATTCTCAGTACCCTCTTTGGGGGCAATTACTCTTGTGCAGGAACTTTCTCCCCTTCCTAAATCTGTTATCCCCGTGGCACTACCCCTATGGCTGATAGGCTCAGTCTTGGTCATCAGTGGATCCATTTGGAGCCGACTGCTGTTGGGTCTCTCCAACATGGGGGAAGCTTCTGGCAGCTTCTCACAGCAGCCACCCCATAGCCCACACACACACACATCAAAACTTGGCTATGCAAACCCAAAACTCTTTCAGTCAGAGATCCCATTTAGACACAAAGGGCTTCAGACACTGCATTGTGAAGGGCAATTAACCACTGAAGGTCAAACAGATTCAAATACAGGGTCCAACTCTTCCATGCTATCCTTCCAAAAGATAAAATGTTTAAACACTTTTCACTACTGTTTTGCAAATTATGTAAGACTTAACAGCATGAAGTCCAGGTTTCTGCAGATACCAGGCATATAAACTGTATTTATAAATCGTATTATCTGATGGATAACCTTAGGAAAGTCAACCTTTCATTTAATAATTAATAAAATTTGAGACAATTCAAAAATATGAAGAGTTTTTACATTTTTGACAGGTGCAATATGTGTGCTTTGGAAAGAGGCTTCTTTTTAATGTACCACTAAATTTTATTTATGAATCAAATGAACTATCCTCTATGTCTTAGAAAGTTCTGGCAAGATGTTTTATCTATATTTCATTGGATGACTGAATGCTTAGGAAATATACCCACAAAGTTCTAACACTTGCGTTACTGTGATCATGCCCTAAGGTAGGAGTTAAAAGCATTTAGTACCTTTCAGGAGACATTGTAATGGCTCAGTGCTAGATTACAGAGAAGGCACTTATGAGCCATCGCTCCCCTGCCAGCTCTGGGGCAGCACAGTATCTTCCTGTTTGTGAAGTCTGAGGATGATGAAGGTTTCTATAGGTCAGCAGTGGGCTTAGTTGACATGAGATAATTGAAATTGATGTTGGAAGAAAAGTTGGTGTAGTTGAGTAAGGCTATAGCAACAGTAGAGAGCACCAATGTCTTGGGGTGACTTTATGCTGTTGTATCCCCTATTACTGCTCTATGCCCAGACATGATTCCTGTGCCTTCTGTGCCTTTAAACTGAGCCCGAGAGTGGGGAGAGAAAGAAAGAAAAGGTTGGACAAACTTTTCAAAGCAGTCTGTGCTTCAAGGTCACTACTCCTCTGCATTCTTCTGCTGTGGAGAGAAGAGCAGAGGAAGCATCCTTCCAGCTTTTCAGGTTTTCTTCAGCTCTGTTTCTTCGGAGAGACAGAGAGGGAGAGGGCTTTTTTCTGGGACTTAGGTTTCATTTTCTACTCTTCTGGACTTGTTCAGAACACCAGAACATCAGAACCCCACCGGGGGACCTTCCACCAGCTTGGAGGGGGGCCTCCATGCTGACCCAGCTTCGAGGAGGAGGAGAGAGACCACACCCACTGAAGGACTCAAAATCTTTCAGGTTTTCTCTCCACAGTGAGAGATTTTATTATTTAGCATTATTATTCTTTACCTGTGTGTTTGTTAAAGAAATAGTTTTTATTCTCTCTTTCACATTCCTCCAAGGAATATTTCTTTCCCGAACCTGGTGGGGGAGGGGCAGCTATAACCTGCCTTCCTTTGAGGAGACCCTCCTTTTGGACGTTTCCCTGAATTTGACCCAACCCGGCACAACCAAGTTCGTCTGTACTTCTGTTGCTGGTATTCATCCTGTAATGGCAAAGGGTCCCCTTCCTTCCCCAGATGTCTTCATAGCTACCTTTTTAACTAGGCAGGATTTTATCAGCTTTTCCACTCTTTAAACATTGTCAGTTAGTGCTAGCCAGACTTCACAGTTAATTGTATTCTAATCTACCCAATTAGTCCCCTATTCCCACAAAGACTTACACATGTGGTTAATTTAAAGTTTCATGCAAGTGTGAAACTCTTCTGTGCCTGAGCCTGCCTGCTTCTAATGAGTGAAAAACCAAATGCTTTTCTTTCTGAAATCCCTCCTCAAGAGCCACAGCTTTCTCTTGGCCTTTCATCATTAATCTCAGCTCTAGTGTTATGCACTATCTCACCCATGCCTGCTCATTAAACGTAATAAAACAAAGTGAAAAACAAATCCAAATTAAAAGCCAAAGGGAACCAAATTACCTGATGGCCGTGCTTTGTAAATAATGAGTCTTTCATGAAACAAATTCCCTTTCTTTTGCTTTTTGTTGTTTCTTTTCCTTTTTCACCCCACTGTGACCTTTCTCAGCCAAAGTAATTCATTGTGTTGTCTGTTTTTTAAGCATCCTAGGGCAGGGACCTTGTAATCTCTACAGTCTGCAGAGCATCATGCACTTCAGAGGAGTGTGTAAATATTAATCCCATATTCACATTCAGTGAAATAAAAAGCCCTAATTTTATAAATCAGTAACACTGTCTCACTGGGTATGAAACAGTAGTAATCCATGGCGACAAAATTTAATCCTTTTGAAAAGTGGTTTCAAATGGAACTTTCATGAGCAGTAGGAAAAATACATGCAGACAAAGATACAGACATCTAGTAAAGCACTGGTTTGCTGTATGAGCAGTGTTTATTGACTTTCTCCCACAAAGAAAAATGCTGTCAGGAGCTGGCCCTCAACCTGCTCCCAGTGATGTTAAACTCTGTTTGGAAAAGTTTTCCTAAATAACTTTTCCAAACTTTGCGTACTCTTAGTCTATGATTTCTCCCTTTCTCTGCCATTCTCTTAGTGGTGTTAGAACATTACAAAAATGCTAACTAAAACATTTGTAGAAATTAGAAAACGAGAGATTTATGATACTTCTGTGCAACCTCAGTTTATCCTTCCTCCTGCATGTGTCTCATGCAGCAAGCTTCGATTACAAGACCTTGCTCTATGACTTTTTACAAATCTCCTCCAACTCCTAGAAGCCAAGAGGAAGGGTTTAGAGATCAATCAACCAGTGAGTGCAGACAAGGTTTTGAAGCTGATGGTAGGGATCATATCTGAACCACAGGATGTCTAGCATGACCAGACTATGAATGAACTACAGCCGTTCAGGCAAAATGTATATTCTTTCTTGCCTTGATTCACTATTATCCTCTGCACTGCATGGACTCAGGGTCTTCTGGAAAAAACCCTGCCTCTGACTGCGTTATTGTTAGCCTAAGCTGTTAGCAAATTTTCAAGGGTTTGGTGGATTATTTCTCTTAGGAGCAGAAGAAATTAAAGAGGGAAACAGATATTTTTCTAAGTGTAACAGGAAAAAACAAGACTTTTGTCCTATTTCTATGAATACATACATGATCAAATATATATTCCAGCCCTCTCTCCACTCTGCAATGTGTTCCCTAAATATCACTGCTAATTTTATACCAGTCGTGTACTGTTTTACTGACTTTCTCTCATAAATAGCTTCCTCTGAAATGGTAAACTGTAAGACAGAAAATGCTCTTGAAAGCATGGCTACCATATATCAGACTGTTTGCTGTATCTGGTTATTTTCTGGAAATATTAGCTGGGAAGAGGTTGAGGAAGGAAAGAGATTGTTGCATTTGCTGGACTTCCAGACATGTGACAACTTATGGGAATACCTCCACAGTAGCTTCATCTGACTAGCCAGAAGTCTGGCAGCCCCAGGATCTACCAAATTAACGACACGTGTGGTACTCAGATGGGTCATGTACGTAGAGGAAGTACGATGTGAGCTGAAAGTGTCAGAGTAGCGATGCACAGATTTAGTCCATGAAATCCTTCAGACATACAGCAGCCACACTTGAGATCCTTTGGCTCAGTGTCTGCCAGATTTTTTAGCATTGAGCTTTGGGGTACAAGAGTACTCTCTCCTCAATTTATTCCACAAAGGAACAGATCAATTTTTCTATTATTTTCTAAATAAATAAGGTTTTCTCACTCCCAGCATAATACAATAAAACATCATGTCATACGGTAACATGTCTGCCCCAAGGGAAGTTAACTTTCTTCTTAGCCTGTATGGTGCTAAGTTTTGGATTTGTAGCTAAAAAAATACCCAGAACTCACCAACATTTAGACTGTTACTAAGGAGTGCTTGCACAGCCTCAAGGCTTTCTGTCTTTCCTGCTCTGCCCTCTCATTACCCTGCAGTGGGTAGGCGGGGGATGGGCAAGAAGTTGGGAAGGGACATGGCTGTGACAGCTGACCCAAACTGGCCAAAGGGACACTCCATGCTGTATAACGTCATGATCAGCAATGGGTTAGAGGAAAAAAGAGGTGGAGGGGCTTTGGCTTCCAAGGCTGATGTTGCTCAGAGGTTGGGCAGACATCAGTCTGCTGGTGGGAGGTGATGAGTGATTATTGCCTTTGCATCACTTGGTTTTGCCTGGGTTTTTTCACTTATTAAATGTCTTTATCTTGATCTATGAGTTTTCTTGCTTCTTCTCTTCCTGTTCTCTCCCCTGCCCTGCTGGGAGAGGAGGGTGGGTGAGCAGCTGTGTGGGTGCTTTGCTGCTGGCCAGGGTCCGCCCACAGCACATAGAGTGTGTGCACAGTGTGTTGAGTGGAACACAGCTTGTGTCGAGCTCTACCTCTATCTATCTGTCACATTTCAGGTGGATTTGAATATGCAATCATCAGCCCAGGCTTGTACTTGCTTTCACAGCTAGATTGTCTCCTTCTTCCCCCAGCAGGCCTTGTGTTTACTGAAGCACACGTTTAACTGGTGAGTTTGGCACCTGTGTGTTCATTGTCCTGTAATACTCAGAGCGGGGCCTTGGGCCCCATCTATTTCCAGGCCCTGCTTCCCCAAACCCTCACAAGGATGTCATTGTCCTGCTAATATCCACATGCCATAGCTTACACTTATTCACTGTCTTCCTTGTCCTTCAGGATCCCATGTGCACATCCTGCTTGTCCAGGTACCTTCTCCCAGGACCTGCTCCTCATGAGGGACTTGGTTCCCACCATCCTACCCCATAGTTCTCCTCCTACCCGGAGCCAAGCATCAGCACTGGTAGCAGAGACGCAATGCTCCTACTTCCCTTCCTGTGCTCAGGAACACAACTGAAAGCACATGTTATATGAGTTACCTGTAGGTTTCTGAGCTGCCAGCCATCACGATTTTATTACTAGTTTAAAAGTGTTAGTTCTTCATGCTGTTGTTTGAAAGTAAATTCCTTATTTCTGTAGGATAAGCAAGTTTATAGTGCTCTTGAGTGAGGGGGGCATTCTGAGCAGCTAACTATGTGAGTCTGAGTAGGTCAAGTGCCAGAAGATGACTGTTTTTAAGGCATGTATTTATTTACTTTTACAGTTCCCAGGATCTTTAGGCTCACCTGATTTTCTTTGTGATCTGAATCATGAAATAAGTTTTGTTCAAGATGGTGTCCAGGATCAATCAACATGTAGTTTACTAGGAGATTCCTACTGAAAGTTTTTATTTAGTAGCACTAAACATACCATCTCTTTTCAGAATGAAAATCAGCCTCTAGGAAGGCAGCAGGAGTTTTGTCATTGATTTCAACAGTATAGCTTTCTGTCTTTTCATACAAAATAATCACTTACTGCAGAAAGGAACTGAGATGCTGAGGCTTGGTTTGGATCCTCTGGATTTGGATTGATCTCCAAATCCCTTGTGTAATCACCCAGGCAGAGGAGCTCTACAAGTCCAGGAACAAGGATGAATTCCACTCACCTCCAAAAGAGAACAAGGATAAAGCAAATGTTTAGGGGATTTAAAGTCTTTAGGGACCAGAAGAGTTCATTATTCTTATTTCCCTTAGCTGCTATTGTAAGGTTTCCTTCACTGTGAGGGTGATCCAATTGCCACTGAATGTCAACAGCAAAACTGCGAGTGACTTGTAAGACAGAATACACTGGAAGGTTATTATTGTTATTATGACACGATACAGAAATAAATTTTGAAAAACTTTTTGAAAAGGATGTGTTCCCCCTGGACTGTCACCTAGTCTGAAGTAGTTCCAGCTTTCAGCAAATAACACAGAGTGACAGCTTCAGAAGTGTCTTACTAGCTCCCATTTTCAAGGGATGTCATTTTTGCCTTCACTGTGCCTGTTAATGTGCCCTGACTTCAATGGGCTTTGCACATATCCTTTTGGTGATAAAAGCAGTCCTACCACCAATAAAGCACACAGAGAGCGCTTAGTGACAGCTTGTAGGAGAAGTTCACTATTACTAATTAAACCCACATTTTCAATGTTGGGGTCTGGCTGCCTCACCAAGTACATCATAGGACTGTCTGGAGAAAGAAATCACAAAGAAAAATATTCAATTGGAATTTACCAAAAAATTCCCCCAGCATACAATTTTTCATAGAATTACTGAAAACCAGCAAATTACTGAAGGTTTGAAGGGCATGTGTTCTTGGACAATAGTGCTAGTGTATTGTATGCTGGCAGTAAGTGTGTAAGGGCAACTGTTTTTCACTTTCCCTGCCCCATGTCAGTTCAGTGTACATGAAGAAAGAGATTTTTTAAGAACATTTTTACAGTTACTGCTGCTCGGAGGCTCCAGAGTAGGAAATTAGCATTGCAAATAGAGATCACACTGCTGGAGATCCTTTCCGTCATGTCTTCCAGCATAATGTTCCCCCACCCTACACACTTACTGTTCATCTCTTCTATTTTGCTAATTTGCCTGCCTGAGAGTCACAAAAAATTCAGTTACACTCTTTGAAACATGCATATTCACAGATTTCTTCATAACTTCTTGCTGGACAGTGAAGATCTTTTCCTAAGATAAGCACTCACACACCTTTTACCTTTGGGTCAATGTCTGTATCTGTGACAGAGAGATCAGAACTCTTATCACTCAACCTTCTAACTCTTGCCTTGCACCAAAAGGACAGCCAGCAATCTTTTTGACAGCAGATTAAGAAGTAAGGAGCTTAAGGGAGTCTCAACATAACTTTCATCGCCTGGCTAGTACGTGTTGAAACCTGTCTCAGTGTATATTTTCAATTATGTATTTTTAAAAATTCAATACATACAGAGTGGTCTGTTTGCCCTTCCTTACACAAACGCATTTGCCTTCTGCTAATGGGAGCAGCAGAGGCATGAACAACATCTGGGTTGTAGGCACTAGGAATCTTCAGGGTCCTCAGCACTCCCAGTGTGTTACCGTTTCAGTGCTCTGCCAACAAAACCTCAGAGAGTATTTCCACTTCATTCTGCACTTCTGCTTCAGAAGCATAATGAACCTTCTTTCAGTCAAAGCTAAATATTTTACTGTGGATGCAAATTTTTTGCTAATGAATGAATAGCAGATATACATTTTTCATTTGATAAAGACATGTGCTTAATGTTGTCATTAAAAAAATGGATATTCATATAGCCATTTAAAAATAACCAGCACCATTGTCATAATTATATTTTCATATGTTCAGCAGTGCCAGCAATTAACTATGAATGTAAATGTAATCAAGCACACTACCACACTTTGAACAGCTAAGGCAGTTTCTGTAACTCTGCTGTGCTGGTAATGGCCTGTGGTTTGCTCTCAAGGAAGCTCTCAAGGGGAGTCTTTCCCCAGCCAACAAGTGTGTTGGCTCACTACCACACCACATTGTCCTGAGTCTGCTGAAACTCAAGGGGAAGACTGGCTCAAAAAAAGGCATCCTAGTCCAACTGTGGGAAGAAAAATTTGTGTGTGTCCTCTCTCACAGATGTGAGGAGTGGAGGAATGTCTGAAAGTAGTGTGCAAGAATGGATTTATTTGGGGAAGTACTACGCAAGTTCTCCAAAACCTCTCTTAGCACACGCGCTCTGTATGTTCCTACATCACACAACATAATTGCAACCTTTTTTGTATATATCCCCTTCCCCAATCTCTTTGGTTAAGTCTCCACAAGTCAGATGAGAGAAACTTTTGCTAATGGTCTATATGTTTAAGGAAAAAAACTCAAAACCATGTTCACAATAGGAAACAGGACATATGATCAGAACACAAGTTACCACAACTTGATTATTTCACTTTGGTCTTGCCCCAGCTCCCAGCTCTCCTTGTCTCTCCCACAGTGCCTCTTGCTTCTCTCAGATTCTCACCTCCTTGGAGGAGACCACAGGTCTTCTCAAAGCCCCAAAGACTGCATATTGGCAAAAAGATATCAGAAATATAAATGGTGAATTGCATAGATGTAATATGATATCATTTCCATAGTATGTGCTGGAAAAATTGAAGGATTTTCTTTCAAAATCTATTGTGTTCTCACAAAATGCCCTGTTGAGAGTTCAATCGTCCTTCAGAAAAGGCATAAGATAACCAAGACTGGGGCACCCAGACCTGTGCCTCAAACAAAACATGCTCTGGAAGGACTTGTTTCTGGGGTGAAATGGCAATTTACTCTCTGGAGTCCCTCAGGTACTCCATATTTCTGCTGTGAGAAGGGGATGTCAGCAGCCCTATAAGCACCTTTTCCCTAGAAAAGGGCCAATACAACTTGCTCAGTGAAACCAGGCCACCAGATGCCTGTTACTTGGTAACAGTCTTAGTAGCAGAATAGGACTGGACACTGTGCTGGATTTTATGCAGTGGCCTGAGGGTAGAAGCACCCATGTGTCCTCGTATTAGGTATTATTTTTCATTGATTTGACAGGGAGACTTTGCTCTGTTCTGGCATACTGACAAGCAAAGACCATATGAGAAGTTTCACCACTGAATGCATCCCAGAGGGGTCTGAAGAGCCAAGGCCAGCCTTCAAGTACAAGTAATACAAATCACTGCAAGGAGAAAGTTATGCAAACTAGATTAAGTCATTTATTATGAACGTACTGATCTCTGTCTGTGAGGTCAAGATCATCACTGACGAAATTGTTCTTTGTTTACTGGTAAGCAAGTTTCTTATCTCCCACAGCTCACAGGAGTCATCAACAAAGTCACTGGCAGGTGACGAGAAGACTTCTCAGCTGGAGACAGACGCCAGAGTTCCTCATACGTATCTTCCTGCAAATTCATGTAACAATTTTTTTCATGAGGGATTTTTGCTTCTGCCTGATGAAAGCTTCACTGTGTCAGCACCAGCTGGACCAAGACTTCAATTCATGTTTTACTTCTTTGTGAACAGCACAGATAATGCTTTTATGCACCCCTGCACTTCCTATTTTCAGTTGGCTCTGGACACAACAAACACAACTTCTCCACTGCCGTCTCTCCATATTGGGAAGAAGAGGAAGGTATCACATAACAAAAGGTTATTCAGGCAGATTTTCAAACTGAATCTTGTGCTTTTGAGATTAAGGCACGGGCAGTAAAGAACATCTCAATACTATCTATACACAAAAATTGTACAAGAATGACATCTGTCTCTTAAGAAAAGAGAAATAAAACAGAACAAGTAGCCTATAAATGCTGACTCCACAAGAGTTTCTTGCTTGATAAAAAAATGCCTAGAGAAATAATGAGGAGAACAGTACCTTCATTTCTTTAAACTTAGTTCTGGTACAGTGACAAGGCACAATATCATTAATATTATTTTTCTTTAATGGTTTTGGATCATTAGTTGTCATCACAGTAGATTGGACTAACTAGTTATGCAATTAAATGTATGTAACTGGAAGCATAAGTAAATTTAACTTATTGATTCCCTAATGGACTCATCTCTATCTTCAGCTTGGTGAAATCAGTAGCAACAGGCAAGACTCAGTTTAAAGACCATCCAACTTAGCTCAGGGTTGTTTACTCGGACTCCAAGACATTTGAGTCAGTTTCATGCAGCATGTCCATTGACAGATGTAAAAACACCCTACTAAAATATGAAAACTCATTTTTTCAGAGATGTCTTGGTGGATACATATGTGTATACATGCCATGTTGTATACAATAATTCTATTTTGTATGTATCAGCCATTCATTTAACTTTCTTAAAGAGATGTAAATATAAAAAATAGTTTCAATGGCTGAATTCATGTGTGTGCATAAAATGAATTGCTGGCAGTGTAATAGAAATTATGAAAAGGTGTGTTTCCACATGTAATGGAGTAGAGTATAAATTTTATGATTATGCTGTCTGGCAAATAAATAATATAAATTGTCCAAAGGGCCCTTGCAGATATCAGGCAATATTTCTCTGGTTTTGTAGCTTCCAGACTGCTATTGGGCTTGTGCTACTGTTGTAAAAACAGAAAACATCTTAGGAGCTGCTTTACTTTTTCCACTATTCTGCCTTGTGTATTAAACAGACATTAGTACCAGGGTTTGTGCAGAAACATTCAACTCTAGAGGGTGAACCAAATGCATCATATTTTGTCACTTTTTTTCAGTGATGAAGCTCTTAGAACTGTTCTCTGACCAGAAATACAGCATTAGAAATGTGGCAGTTCTTTAAATAAAGTTTTCCACAGATGATCACTACTGAAGAAATGTAATCCTGCTTGATATTCAGTATATATTTTCTCATGACAGTTTTATGGTACAATTAAATTTCATACTTTCTTTTCTACCACTCTGAATATGCATTAGAAAGCCAAGCATCATAATTCTAAACCAATTGCGTTGATTTGCTTGTTGAAATTCAGTTATTGCTTCTTTATGTGCATTTCAAAGGCCATGGGCTGTACCAGTATATTTAGAGTCAACACATGGTCACTAAAGGTCTAGGGCACATCAAAATTGTTATGCACTTTATGTCAAAAATGAAACGATGTAATTCTAAAATGTTTTATTAGAGTAACAAACTACAGAGAAACAATAGAGCTAATGGAGGACTAGGGAGAGAGGCAGATTATGGAACACATTGAGTATTACTTGAAAATTATACTGATATTTAGATGGACATAATAACTTTATAAGACTCATTTGAATGCAAAAGAATGAACATTGAGTTGATATTAACTTTTAATGCTTGTCATTTTATGTTAATTTATATTTTTAAATTATAGGAGGGTTTTTTTGTAATCAGACTGGCTAATTATATCTCAAACACGTAAATTTGACATGATGGCAAAACCAAATTAAAAAAAAATTCTACAAAGTACTTGGTTATAAAGACCTATAATTCACTCAAACTGGATTCTGGCTGAGTTCTTCCAACTACACAAATCATTATGTTTTGCAGTAGCAGAATCATTCAATTTCTCTGAGATGATTTCTTTAGTTGATTTTACAAGGCGACAGTGCTAATGGACTCTATTTGGGCAATCTTTTCCTAATCACCAATTTGAAATTTTTTGAAGAAATCCTTCATCTAACCTTGATATTTGCAAATGCAATTTTCAAAGATTCCCTCATGCTAAAAGCATCATTAACAAAAACATATTTCTCTAGCACCAAAATGGTCTCAAATTGAGATCCTGAGCTCTGTTCTTACATAGTACACAGTAAGTTATTTTTGTCAATACTAAACATCTACTAACCTTCTAAAATCAAAATGTAAAACTAGTGCCTTGCATTTTATATATCTGATTCCCTTCAGGGCAATTATTTTCCAACACATATTAAACAAAGTTACTGTGTCTAAGCATACCAAATAGACAGGAGCTTATATGGAAAATGAGCACTTTTTTTCTTAATTTACACTTTGGAGTTAGAGTTTGTTTCATTTCTTTTATTGTGTTTCCAAAATTGAAACAATAAATTCCTCCTGACAATTCTGTTCAGATAGTTTCTGAAGTGCTCATAACTCAGATGTCTTTAAGAAAACTAAATATTTTATCTTGAATGACCTTGAGCTTCATCAGATTGGGAGATACTGTGTGCAAAATTTTATGTACAGTGTTGAGCTGATAACCTTGTTGCACCAACCCTCTACTCATTTGAAGTTATTTGGTTTTTTAGCAAGTATTTGTGTAATGGAACTCAATCATTTCATGAAATATCTGTTTTCCTTGCATACAACTGAGCCGATGAGATGATTAACATATATAGCAATTTGAAAATCCTTACTCTTTCAGCAGGCCATTCTTTCTCCTCCTTCTGCCTTCCTTTAGGGTCAGCACTTTATTCATGTTGTCTTCACAACACAGATTGCAGTGAAATCAGTAAGCTAAATTTTAGCAAGGAAAATATTCACTCCAGCAAAACTCCAGTTGATTCCAGAGGGAAATTTCTCCTAAATAGTAATTGAAAGTTGAACTATCGCTTTGGGGGTAAAAGAATGTAGTTACTGCAAACAGCTAAGTTAGGTGCAGTGAACCTCTGTTTCACTTACCTCCATGGAAATGTCAAAGCAAAAGTCTGTCCCTAAGTTTATGAAATATTTTACAATCATAATTGTAAATTATTAATTCATAATATTATGAATTATAATTCATATTTCCTCCTCACTCATCCGTGCCTATAATCCATGCAAAGTCCCAAATGCACAAAACTGTAGGTAATGTCTCCTACAATGTTGAGAAAGCAGAAGTTCTCCGTTCTGCCTGCCTATGAGGGCTTTGGAGGAGCAGCAGGATGTTACAATACTGCCCTTGCTAAGGCACTGCAGAGCTGAGGCAAACGTGCTGCAAGGTCAGTGGCCACATGAGTTCACCAGCTGCAGCCAAGGGCTACAGGGGCAGCAGCTCAGTGGGGGGTTTGTGGGGGGTTTCCAGCACTGCCCACCGGGACAGCAGCAAAGCCAAGGGCAGCCTAAAAGCGATTCTCTTTCCCATCAGGAGCAAGACTGTCAGTCGGTGGCAAGAGCTTGGTCTGCCTTATTTTCTCTAACCTTTCTATGTGTGTAGGTGGCCAAACTCACACACACACCCCCAGCTAATTAATAATCTGTCTCATTCAACAGAGATTTTTCAAGCACCTGTATAAATGGCTCTGGTCTAGCATCTCTTATCTGCTCTCCAATTGGATCCATAAAATGCATGTAATAGCAAGAGCACCAAGGTTTACATACCCTCAATGCAAAGCAGTAAAAATTGAGGAATTTTGAAATTTGCAGACCATCCTTATGATAAGAATGTATCTTTTCAGTGGCTCAGAGCTGATTTTCTTTTATTAAAGCATCTTCCATAATAGCTAGTGCATACTTACCACGCTAGTTACTTTTTTGCAATTATGTTATTCAGAAATAATTGGATTTCTGGGTTTAATTGGGCTCTAAATTAGCCATAGCTTTCATAAAAGCTATTACAGAGATTTCTAATAGCAGCTTTTCCTGCTATTTAAGCACAGAGTATTTCAATGAGAGTGATTCACCAGTGTAAAAAGTCTTGGCTGCTGTGAACTCCAGCACAAGTTCAGATTAATTATGGCAATTCAGGCACCATCCTTTTGTAATTAAACATTTGCTCAAAACATTACCCAAAGTGTATAACTGTGTCAAACAACTGGTTGTCCTTTAGAAAGATATGATTTTGTTTTCCAAATCTTTGGAAGATTAAGAAGCTTTATGGCAGGTTGGCTCGTGATTATCAAGTTCAGAGGAAGAATCAGCACTTGTTTGCTCTCACCACACTTTTCACCAGCTCACCTGGGAGGAGGCTGAGTGACGTGTCCCTCTGATGTTCCTTCCCACCCAAGGGGTCCTGTGCTCCATTTGCTGACCACTCCTGCACATGTGCTTGCATGCAAACATCCCACTATTGGAAAAAACAGAGAAGTAAAAATGCAATCAGCTATTTTGGAGAATATCCTGGGGCAATTCCTTTGACTTTGCTGCAGACAGTTGAGGGGTGTTGATGAGGTGATTCAGGGTTAAGAGAAACAGACCTGGCCCTTGTGCTTTTTCCTGGTTTCTGTCAGTGGCACTTCTTCTCCAGTGCAGCAGTGTCTGTGATCCTCACAATCTTCACCTTAACCCATAGGCTAGGCTGCATTTTAGGCATCACTTTGATAAGGAAAGGCCTTATCATACCAGACAACATAACTCCTGGACCATAATGATGCCTTCCACACTTATGTCCTAGCCCTGTGGGGGATAGAGGATAAAACAGCAATTATTTCACTGTCAGCTGATTCCTGCTTACTGCCTGGCCCTGTGTGCCATGTTTGCTGCACTAGTTGAGAGAGGCTAAGGTTTTTCTCAGTCCTTCATCATTTAGTGCCAGGTGAAAAATGAAGCTTCTCCCAGGTCCACAACTCAAGACTATATTAATTGTGTACTACTGGACTTGAGGATGGAGTGTGACCTAGCATGTCAAAACTCTGAATGGATTTGAAATAAAGACAGGACCTGTTCATGGCATTCAGAGT
>VYZQ01008876.1:0-10961 GCA_013400655.1 Mystacornis crossleyi
CAACAAATATTAAAATTTTAGGCCATTTAATGGCATAGGAACACCTACTGAGATTCTAGAAGTGAGATGGAGAATTTTTCATCTTTTTACGATTTTTGTCTGAAGCTGTAACTTATAGGTAAGTTGCTTTGGCTTGAGGCTATATACAGATATTGCTGCTTACTACTAGCTGCTTTCCCTCTGCATCCTGCCATAAGGATCCTGCTTCCCCTACAGGCAATCCGATGCAGCTCACACTGTGACATGAATCCAAAAGGCAGTTTTGTACTGTCTCTAATGAAAAATTTATTACTTAAATTTTATTGAAAGTTAAAAGTAATAATTTACATAATCTCATACGAAACATTCGTATCTTATCTGAAAGAAACAATTCAACTGCTGGCTTGATGGAAAGGAAAATATCTCAGTTTTTTCACTAAGAATATATTCAACAAGCTTAAAGTATAAAAATGTTAATTTTAAACTAAATATTAAGTCAGTGTGCTCAGCATCTGGAGTGTATTTCAAGGCTGCAATGAGGCTAACAGAGTGAACAATCTAATTCTTTCTGATATATTTAATTTGATTATGGATTTAAGCGGCAATAAATATATGGTTCACATTATCTCAGCAAAACTGTTCTTTTCAGCTAGAGAAGAAAATAATAAAGTTCAGAGTTACTCAGTATAACAATACTGAATAAACATTTTTTCCCATGTAAGAGGACAGATGATTCATTATTCCCTAAAATGGACATTATGATTACTTTGAAACATTTCTGGTTTTACCTGAGATGTATCTATTGCTTGGGAAAGCACATATATTAGCTGCAAGCACCATTAGCTCTTTTGACTGTTCTCATAGAAGCTATTAGCATCAAGTTCCTCTGTCGTTCCTCTAATGCTAGCATGAGAGAAAAGGTACTTTCCCTCCCCCTCTTCGCCATGTATTTGTAGAGGATTAGAGGTCAGAGCAGAGCTGGGCTGTCCCCCGTGCCCAGCTCTGCTCTGAAATCACCACAGCACTCAGCTACAGCATTACCTGAGTTTGGTTAATCTTCCATAAGTTTGGTGTTCTCAGTAGTTAATACGGCCCAAATGCACAGTTTGGGCTCTGTCAGTTTTCAAAAGCAAGAGTAAGGACACGAGGGGGCAAATCCAAGCTCTGGATGTCAAACTCCTTTAGGCGATTGAGCAGCACTCTTGAGGTACCTGTAAAGGACCCTGACAACCTGCACAGGGTGGAGACGCTTGTTTCGGGCTGCTAAAGCTTCCAGCAGCGCTTAATCAGGCTGCTCTTCACTCCCTCCCAGCTGCCAGCTCCTACCTAAGAGGGCCAGTGGAGCAGCCAGGTCACGTACATGTAAACAGTGTTAACCTAATTCTATGTAAAGTAGCACAGCACTGGTGAATTTCTCTTACTTGCTGTCTGGTGGAGTTATGTGCTGCTCTCCAAATGAGCGCAACTGAAAGGAAATAAGGCAATGTCTTGGTATTTTATAATCTTGAAACATACCACTACACCACTGGCAAAAATAATAATATTCTGACAGTTCAAGTCATATCAGCCCTGTTAGATCACCATGTGTGGCCACCCTGCAGTTTTCTTACCTAACCACAGCTTCTCACTCTGCCAAAACCAGGCTGCTGGGGCAGAGACTCTGCTGTGGAGCCCCTCCTATTCTACTGACATCTCAGGGGTTGTTAATCAGCTCCCATCCTGCCTGCAGACTTCAAAATATATGTGTGTAGAAAAACCTATATTCAAAGACAGACTAGTAAATGGGGTTCTAGAAGTGAACAGTTCTGCACCAAGTGTTAACTGGTATATATCCAAGGAAGCTGAGTGCAGCCCAGCCAGCTATCTAGAAAGAGATTCCCTCTCATGCTGTATCAAAACCTGCAGGCTGGAGAAGGATCCAGACTGAGATGCACACCTTAACCACAGGACGACCATAGGAACAGAAATGACCCAGGCAGAGATCAATCTTTTTTTCCTCATTTGCTATCTCCCTAAACTGCTATCATAGCAGGAACTTGGACGCCTGGATTGGAAGGAAGCTATGGCATATCCCAGCCATACTCGCAGTTCAGGGCACCAGGACAGCGGGGTGAGCTGAGGAGGCTGTAGCCACATAGTCTAGGTATAATCTTCTGGCCAGCTCTCAGTCACCAGAAAATGACTACTAATATGTCAGATAAAGGAGCCACCATTCCTGTCCTCAAAATGAAAGTCAGTGAGGGCAGTAGCTTGCATTTTTGGGAGCACTAACAGCAAAGCAAGGCAACCGTTTTATCTACCTTGAAGAGAATGTGATAAATTTTCCAGCCCTTCAGCGTCTTAACTCAGGAACATGTGCTTTTCCAAATGGGCAGCTCTTTCTCTTTGTTTCCAAGTAACACTTTGAGTGAAAAGCTATGAACCACACACTGCAGAAAACCATGTCCTGCCTGTTTCTACGTTTATTAATGAAAATATAGTTCTAAGGGCTAATGTTCACCCTGAGGAGAAAGAGACTGCAGATTTTTTAAGATAAAATAACATTTTAAAAGTTTTGATTTTTTTAATCTGCTTTTTCCTTTCCTCTCTACCTTCTGAGGTATCCAAGACAGCCACATATGGTTCAAGCAGATTATACATTTCATCAGGACAGGTGACAAAAATGAAAAACACTCCTAGACACTTCAGAGCCGCAGGAAAAATGAAATCAAGCTCTTTCAATAAATTTCACATCTAGAAGACACCTCTATTAAAATGTAGAAGTGAAGCCATGAAATATTGAGGAAAATCCAATGAAATGTAGAAGTTGTCATAAATCGAGAGACATAAAAATCTTGGAAATACATGGTAAGAACAAAGTTCAAACCTTATTAATGCTTCTATTATGGTTTACTGCAATCTAATTTGTAAAATACACAACTCCAAACCTTTTTCAGTGAAGCTTTTGGTCCTGGTAAATAAGATTCTCTATAGCTATAAGATTCTCTAAGCTATATACAAAATTATTTGCACAGTAACGAATACAATCTTACAAGTATTTAGTCAAACCCTGGCATAGATGTAAAGATAGTAACACATTATGAATACCTTTGGCTGAATATATGGAAGCAGACAAATATTTGAAAGTAAATGTTATTATTTTGATTCATTCAGAATAAATCTTCTTTTTAGTACTCCAGTGAATGATAAATAGCTGATGACAAAAGTCAGTGTTTCAGAAAACATAGGTACCAATGGAAACACTTGTTATTTTGTACAAATTCTAAAACATTACCACAAAGGACAAAAAATAAACCCAAGTAGATTGTATTTACAGGGCTTGTGTTCACAATTCCATCATCTCTTCTCTCCAGGCTGCCACTAAGGCTGGTTGAACGGGTACCACCCATGGAAGATTATCCCTGTTTGACAGTAAAGTACAGAGAAACCCCAGGGGCTAAAAGAGCCTGTGGGAGCTCTACCACTCCTCTTGTCAGGTGTATGTGTTCTCCCACCAGCAATCTCATGTGACAATTAAACAGATTGATAACAGGCACTATTACCAGAATGACAGCCAACCTCTCCTTCTATAATTACCTTCCATTTGCTTTTTGCACGACGTCTTTCCTTACACGATCTTACGTGATTTCCCTGATAAAAACATGGCAAGTCATTGTTCTGAATTAGCTACTGTGCTATAAATCACAGATTTTATCATTTGTGATATTTTGACTACCTGAGCTGTCCCTAAAAAAACATTTAAGATTTCTCATCTCCTGGTGACACATGCTTGTGAAATGCCAGTGTTTTCAGCATTTGATCACATTTGTGAGAGGGGTTGTCTTGATAAGCACTGGAACTCATCAGTCTCCGAGGTTGTCGGTAAACGTCTCTCAGTATCATTATTGCTATTTCATCTGAAATTCCATGGTAATGAGGCTTTAAAGACTGGCAGCAGGGAGGTGGTAAAATGTAATTTGTAATTTAAAAACTGTGTAAAATGGGACAAGCTGTAGAGTATTTGAGGGGTATTCCTATCTCAATGCACTGGGCTAAAGCAGCTCCTGTGTTAGCACAGGGGAATGCAGAACATTTGGGGCTGAAAATGCAGCATTTGCATAATGCAGCCATTCTCAACTGAAAGCAAAATGGCAGCAGAAAGACTTGAGTGTAGAAGACAGCCACGTCCTCACTGGTGACACTACTCTTGTGTTACAGTGGTGCCAGATTGTCCCGTCATCGGGGCAAAGGCACAAGTCTGCAGAGACCAAAGAGCACGTGTTGGTGGCCAGTGAGTTGGGCTGTCAAATCCCTCACCTCCACACTCAGTTCACTACATTCCACTTCTGGAGGTGTTCAATGAGGATGGATTATAAATCTGAAGTGATTTTAGTTACATCACAATGGCCAGTTTCAACAAGAGTAAAACCTGAGCCCACCACAAACCTACTGTTTCCAAATTGTGAAAGTATTTGCTGTCTGTGTTTATGTTCAACAGCTTGACAGTTGAGATGGTCAAAATAGTCATTGGTTGTTTGACATCAAATTAGTAAGGGGGGAAATGTGATCAAAAAGTTCTGGTTTTGATAAAAATGTCAAGACTGAAAGATGACAATTAATATTAGAAATTTCCCAGTCAAAACCACAGTTTTCAGCCTTAGCTGGTGGTGATTATACACATGCAGGATAAGTTGTTGTATCATCTTCAACTACAATTTAAAAAAATAAACTGAAATTTTCTAATTAACCCTAAATATATTCCACAGATGTCCACTTACGAATAGCCGTAGTGATGAGGCTAGTAAACATTCTCTCACGGATTCCTTGATTCAAGACAGATTAAATAAATTGGCAAAGTGTCTTTGTAAATTTAAATGCATTTTTCTGAAGTGCATTTTTCTCCATTTATTGTTAATATTAGAAGAAAAACTACATGTGAAATCTTCACCTAAGACTATGGAGCTAAGGAAATGTGTGATGGTTTAGTTTGGACTTGCTTTACTGTGTCATTGTTTAAAGCACCACACAACTTACTATTCATTAGCATTCATGCATTGTTATCTCTTAAGGCTCATGAATATTTCAGCAGTACTCTCTGAATGCCTGTTATGAACGAATTTGATTGTGGGAGAAACATCTGTTCAGTTTTGGATGCCCTTGCTCAAGAAAGATACAGTCAAGATTGAAAAACTCCAGACACACTCTACCCTAACTTATTTAAGTTGTAATTGCTTAGTCTAAAGGAAAAAAAAAGGCAAATCTTATCTATGAACAGGTGATCAGCTGACACCCCTCTTCTCCTAGGAGTGGACCCTCAAAACTCAGCCAAAGACAAAAGCAGGGTAAAAGCATGAAATAAAAAAGGTGCAGTGCTTGCAGATAGGTCAGTGTAAGAAGAAATTGTAATGAGAAGTGGGTCAAACCTGCCAATTCAGGTCCCTTTTGGTGCAAAATTACCTCCTCCCTTTACTTTTTTAAACCTATTCATGTTCTGTGCAGTAGAACCAGATAAGACTTTCTTGGAGAGGTAACACAGGCTAGCAGATCTACTCTTCTGGCTTAACAGTAAAGCAGCAGAGGTGGGGGCTTTACTTTCCCTGTTTATTGCTTGTCTCCAGAATGACTATTTGTTACAATAATTAACCAGTACCCAGACTCCGGGAGCATTAGTGTCTACCATTAGTAGACAAATAGCAACCAATAGCAGCATGTTCCAGGAAAATCAGGGAAATTTCACATACTCTTTGGCTCAGTTTGGAAGGAAAAATCCTAGTTTTCTGTGAGGGCTGCAATGGAAAAATGAGATTCTGAAAGAATTTATCTGGCCTGGAGGTCACAGAGCAACACACTCAAAGCAAACTGAATTGGCAGAGAAACAGGGAAAAGGAAAGAAAAGGTAGCAGCTCAGCTAAGTGGGAGAAAAATTTGCGTTTTCTACTGTTCCTTAGATGTACTGCAAGGTTTCAGGCTCTCAGGAGTTCAGTTTGTCTCACTATAGGAAATCCTGTTTTGTGGCACTATCAATCCAGGTCTTTTCTTCTGGATACCCTCTTTCCAAAGGAGCCTAAGAAAGCAGCCTATCTTACTGGCAAAGGAAGTACACCCTGTTTCAAAACTTGCAGAAGGGGTGTCAGGAGCATTAAACTGTGTCAGACAAAGTCCAACCTTGTTGAAATTCTAAGTGGGATAATCTTGTGATTTTGCAGAGATCTGTCTCTGATACTGTTTTGTTTCTTCAGCATGAGAACTAGTGATCATCTGTTCCGGAAAATTCACAAGGGTGGTGACTATTGGTGACATGAGGACTGCTGAAAGTTAGCTGTTTTCTTTAGTAGTTGCTTTTCTTCTGAGACAAGCAGTAGAAAGATTAGTGTCAAAATTTGCCCTTAGTTTCTAAAAAAAAGATGAGGGTCTCTGAAGTGCTAATGCTACACATTGTAAAATCCTAAGCTAATTCTATAAAGAGAATTTGAAACAGGCATGAGCTGCAGTATCCTTGTTTCCCAAATCAGCTACACTGACTGATGAGCTGCTTCACCAGTTCACAGATGTGCAAGTGTCCCCACAGTGCTTTTGACATTTCTGAGCATCCAAGCCTCTTCTGGAGGAAAGGCATCGAGGGAAAAAGAAAAAAATGTAGACTTTTTGCTCATTAATCTTTTGGCCTTTCTGAGATGAAAGTCAGAGCCTCTCTCTAAGTGGATGGTCATGACATGGACATTTATGCCCCAGGAATGTTGTCTCAACAACACCTTGAGGAGCACAGGGTAAGCCTTTGATGCATGCACCTCTTTCTGGAGTTACTCCTGACCTAACTCCCAATCAGTGCTCCCTGCAGAGACCTATTTGGAAACATATTTTTCTCCTATTTAGTCATTCCTGAAAGAGAGCATATGCTTTAAGAAACAGATCCTAAATGAATCTTCTTGTCTTTAATTGAAAGATCCTAAAGCAATTTCTTGTCTTGTAGTAGAAAGAATCAAAACATTTTTCTACATCTTCTTGTCCAAAATTATTCAGGATAGAGGGAAAACAGTCCATGCTGAATAAGGAAGCCAACAAAAACAATTTCTGCTACTGGATGGTTCCACACACAAGTTTTTATATATTGATCATGTCTTTGCTTGAAAAAAAGCGACTCTTCCAAGATTTATTAAGACACTTGCTTGCAGATTTTTTGATTTTCTTAAATAGATCCTGACGGCATCTCAATTTATTGAAAAGAAAGATTATTTTTTTTCACAGATTTGGTAATTAGGATTTTTTTCCATGGTTTAGAATTTTCCATTTTTCGTAATTGGAACTGCCGTATTAACAAAATGTCTGTATTTTGTTTGAAGGAGGAGAACATTCAATCAAAACAAAGATGACAAGATCATTCCTTCATTTGATTTCCAGATGATGCAAGGTGATGTTACCTGCTACTTGCCCAGGTGCAAAATTGGTAAACAGAAGAGACAATCTCTTGTACTATCCCAGGATTTCTGTCACTTCATGATCCATTTCAAATATGTCATTCTGAAAAAAATAGCACATGGCATATTTGCTGAGGTACTTTGGAAAGTAGCATTAGGGTAGTAACTTAGCAGATTCAGGAAATCCCCTGGAATTTGAATATTGAGATGATGTTTGGGCATTGTCTAAGACTAGTTTTCCAGCTGTAACTTCAGGTATTCTTTTTATCTAATAATGCTTCAAGCAGTATTCAATGAGATACTGGAAAGTACCAGAACAGTTCTGGAGTTGGCATCTCTTTGGGTTCACAGCATCACAAAAGAGTTGATTTAGAAGGGACTTCTGGAAGTCATCTGGTCCAACCGCCTTGCTCAAGCAGGGCCACCTAGAGCTGGTTACCCAGGACTGTGTCCAGACAGCTTTTGAAGACCTCCAGGGATGGGGACTCCTCACCTTGTACCAGTACTCAGTCACCCTCACACTGAAAAATTGTTTCCTGATGTTCTGAGGGAATGTCCCATGTTTCAGTTTGTGTCCATTGCCCAGCCCATTGCCTCTGGGCACCACTGAAAAGAGCCTGGCTCCTTTCTCTTGGTACCCTCCCTTTAGGTATTTGTATACATCAGTAATATTTCCCTGAGTTCTCTCCAGGCTGAACAGTGCCAGCTCTCTCAGACTCTTCTCACAGGAGAGGTGATCCAAGTCCTCCATCATCTTGGTGGCACTCCACTGGGCTCTCCCTAAAAGCTCCATAATTAAATGTTTTGGTTAAAAACAATGTTTTCTACTTAAAACTCTCTAATTTGCAGAATTCCTTCCTTGCTTTCTCAGTCACTGTTATCAGAGCAGTCCTGTGTTAGCATTCAAGAAAATCCTGTTTCCTCCCTTTCCCTCCCATCTTCCCTTTTCTCCTGTTTCAGATGGTCCCTTGCACCAGATCAAATTGATGAAATACATCACGACCTGGTAAGGGAATTTTCATTTAATGCCATCATTATTTCTGTGCCAGATATTAGTTCAAAGACCACAAAGCACCAAAAATGAGCACTCTAATATTCACCCAAAAACAGAACTATGAAGATAAATTGAAAACAGTTAATTTGACATGTAAGATTTTGAAGCAGCAAAGCAGTTAAGAACATGAATCACATTGTGGAAGATAAAAACATGGGCGAAAACAGAAATACCCTGGGACTGGCTTCTGCTGAAAGCTGCAATCTCTCTGTACGTAGGAGGCCTTCGGAGTCTCCTGCCAGTGATAAAGCTGCTTAAATCTGGGGGCAGATTTTTTGCTGTTTCAGCAGTCTTGATCCACCGAGCAAAAGTGATGCCTCACAGCGCACTGGTTCACAGAAGTGTCTTCCCTTCCTCCACACGGAGCCAGGGAGTAGGGGCAGCCCTCCGGTGTAATCTCACCGGCTCTGGACAATTACCGCGGGGAACAGGAATGTGCAGCAGAGATAATGGATGTCATGCACTGCCATCTGCTGTGTCTCTTCTCACACTACCACACGAAAACTCAAGCCTGGAGGAAATGGAGCTTGAAACAAAACTATCACTGCATGTCATTCTCCTTGAGCTTCAAGACGGGATAGCATAAGGGTTTGGAGAACAGATACAATGCACAAATGGATATAAAAGGCATATATGTCCACTAAAGGCATACATGTCCCAAGTTTGCACAGAGAAAGAGACTGTCCATATTCTTTTTCCTTTTGAAAATAAGGATTTGATGTGTAGTAGGACATTAATGAGTGAAAGCATATACAAACTAGAACAATCTTCAGTGTCATAAGATGTTTTAAGAGTATTTGGATGTGCTGCTGACTTTTATCCTTTCTGAAAATTTATGTTAACCCCCAGGAGTGAGCCTCAGAAAACCTGTCAAATATATTTGCATATATTCCAGCTCAGAATCTCCCCAGGACAGTAGCTACACTCTATTTATAGATAAAAAGCTAGTTGATAATCTGAGGGAGCAGCTGGCCTTTTGAAGTGCTAAGAGCAGACCACAAAGTGTTACATGGCAATTGCAGAGTGAGAAAAGACATAGACTCAGCACAGTGCAGGACTTTGTGAAGGAAACAGAGGATTTGTCATGGAAACCCTGGGAATATTGGCACCCCTACCACACTCCTGCCAACTTCAGTAGGACAAGTCATGGCATCACATTCTTCTCTCTGTAAAACAGGTATAATCCAGTGGTACCTTGGTTCATTACATTGTACTTGTCCTTTTTCCAAAAGAAAGTGTAAGATCTGTTCATTTAAAACCCAGTCCTGCTTTCTGTCCAGGTCCTGTAACCTCCATACGTAGCACCACGGTTCTACTTCACAACATATTTTGTTTTCCCATCTGGTTTTTGTTTTCTTCACGGTATTTTTCTCTAACTGTACAATGTAATGATATACAAAGCAGAAGAATTCCTGTTGGAAAAATAAAGTCTCCTTACCCACACCACCCACTCTGCTTGGTTCTACCAGACCTCAATCGTATTTTGCATCAGGGCAGTTATGGTTAAGTGATGAAAGTTGATTCACCATGTGTTAGGAATTAGTGATAATTTTAAAGCTATATTATTTTCATGATTCTAATAGTTCTTCATTATGTCTTGGTATCTCAGTGCCTGAGTTCTTCTACAGTTTAAAATTATTTGCCATTCTTACCAGGGAATAACTATATACAGGTGGGATTGTTTCTTCACTCAAACACCAATGACTATGTGTGGAAAATAACAGCTCCTGTGATGCTGGTACTTTTTTCAGTTTGTGGGACATGGCATTATCACACTCAACCTAGGTACATATGAGCTACATGAAACTGCTATCCAAGGGTGTAGAATGGACTGGCAAACCATACCAGGGGAGTTATACGCAGCTTTTATGAGGCTGGAGCTATGCATCCTATATAATCTCACAAAGTATCCCCAGAGTCCATTGCAAGACAGTATTGTCATGACTGCCCTGGGCTTATCACATTTGCAGACATGGGAACACATTGCAAGACTGGTACAGAATTCAAAATGATCATGATAAATCAGAGGCACAGTCCAACAGAAATATAATATTCGAAGGAGATGTGCAGAATTTACTGTAGTTAAACTGTCAGCTGCACAGGTGCTGGATGGCAGATGACTAATCAATTGTGAAAAAAAAGGAGCTGGCAGTTACTATGGATCACAAGCTGAATATGAGTCAACAACATCATGCTGCTGCAAAAAAAGAGAAACATCACACTGAGGTGAAAAAATAGAAAATTAGTCGGCAGCACTGGCAGGATCGTCTCTTCATCCTACACAGCACTGGTCTGACTTCAGCTGGGGTACTGTTGCAGTGGGGTGGCTGCAACCTTCCCTGCGAGACAGCCTTGGCCCGTGGAAGAATCAAGGAGACGATATTTGATAGATGTTTTCCAGATTTTATTCCCCCTGGCCGCACATGGCCGGAGTCCGGCAGGGACTGCCCCAGAACAGGTCTGGAACAACCCCCCCGGGGTCCCCTGAACACTCCCTTAAGTACAGGATTCCCGCGGGCTACATTCAAAGTGAC
>VYZQ01008876.1:11243-62252 GCA_013400655.1 Mystacornis crossleyi
CTCTTAGGCTATCTTCAGGGATCCAGGGATCGTTGAATTGTCCGCATATCTCCACCATTATGTTGCAGTGGGGTGGCTGCAACCTTCCCTGCGAGACAGCCTTGGCCCGTGGAAGAATCAAGGAGACGATATTTGATAGATGTTTTCAGATTTTATTCCCCCTGGCCGCACATGGCCGGAGCCCGGCAGGGACTCCGACAGCGACCTGCCCCCAGAACAGGTCTGGAACAATCCCTCCGGAGTCCCCTGAACACTCCCTTAAGTACAGGATTCCCGCGGGCTACATTCAAAGTGACCAATAGGAGACAGGATTTTTGGGACACATGACCAGGGAACAGGGACAGAGAAACCCCGTGCCCCACGCATCCACTCATGCTCATCCCCCCCACGGGGGTCACCTCTTCAGGGTACTGCACTGAGTGCTGCTCAGAGTAAAGAAAACTTCTAGCTTCTGGGCAAGAGTCCCCAGGAGACTGATGATTGAATGAGGTCTGGAGGATATCTGACCTGTTCATCCATAGCAGAAAAGAGTCAAAAGGAACATGAGAACACTACCAACAGGTAGTCAGCAAAACTATGAAATTGCTGTCTTTGAGGATTTGCAGCACCTGATTGAATGAGGTGTGAGTCAGCCCGCAGTCCTAGCAGCCTGAAAATCCTGTAGGACTGGAGCACTTCTCCTGTGAAGACAAGCTGAGAAAGCAAGGGATATTCAGCCTGGAGAAGAGAAGGTTGTCAGACCTCATAGCAACCCTCCAGTACCTTAAGGGGCCCTACAAGGCAACCAGAAAGAAACATTTTATCAGCAACTGTAGTGATAAGATAAGGAGCAATGAGTTCAAACTGAAATAGGGGAAATTTAGGTTAGGTATACAGAAGAAATTCTTTACTGTGAGGATGCTGAACAGTGGAACACTTTGCCCAGAGAAGTTATGGATGCCCCATCCATGGAAGTGTTCAAGGCCGGGTTGGATGGGGCTCTGAGCAACCAGGGCCAGTGGAGTGTGTCCCATCTCATAGCAGGGGGGTTGGAATTAGATCATCTTTTATCTCCCTTCCAACACAAACCATTCTATGATTCTACGGCATTGGGAGGAAGGGCTCCATGTCTTTGAGTTTTGGGGTTCGGAATGTTTGGTTTCATTTGATTTTGCAGGGTAGGGGTCCGCTTGGATTTTGATTGCTAAAAAAGGTCTCTGGTGGCAAGAACAACTCCCTTGCCACGCAGAAGTATTTGCAATAGAGATTTATACCAAATTGCACAGAGTGAAATCTATGCAAACACTAGCTGCAGACATCCCCCAGAGAGGAGTTTTATTGAAAGTGCTGACTGCAGTGCACATTACATACTCCTTTGTTTCTACCTGAGGTAGTAACAAAACTTAGCAGTAGTGGAACTTCTGCCCTGATCTGTAGGGCTTAGTCCTAGAAAGAATTCACCACACTGGGTTTTTCATTCCTTTCACTTTTTTTTTCCCCCCCATAGTAAAAGCTGTATTTTGTCTTATTTACTGCTGATCACAATCTTTATCTTTAAAGAAATCTGTTTCTTATAGTCAGGGTATTTAGTTCTATTGTGTGTGTACTACATTCCTTGTTATTAAAAGTTTCTTCTAAGGACCCAGTGGCTGGCATTGATTTTTCTTGGGTTTTTTAAGATCATTGCAAAAATATTTCTTTGGGGGCTGGGGAATGAACATATGTAAAAAATTAAACTTTAGAAAAAAATAAACTTTAAAAAAATATCCAAGAGCAGTGGTCGCCCAGTGCTGGCCCAATGCCAGCCTTGACACTATCTCTAACTCACTGGCAAGCTGTTTGTAGGGTATTTCTGATATAATTTCCTTACATGCATTGCAAATTTCCTTTTTATAAGGTGTAAGGTTCTATACTACAGCTCTGGGAGCTATATTAAAGGATCTTATTATAGGACAGAAACAAGATAGCTAGAAAGCTGGAGTTGGAAGCTAAATATTTATAGGGAATCCGAAGGGATTCCACAGAGATTGCCTTTCAGTGGTTTCATGTATTGTGTATGTTAAAAAAAACCATCTGGAATCCTAATAAGGGTACCAAATACTATAACAAAATTTTGTTCAATAAGGAAATACCCAAACATAGGAGGTAGTCATGAAAAAGGAAAAAGATCCCTCTGGGCTACAAAAAGTCAACATCAAATACCATCCTGGCACTCACTTGTGCGTGCCTAGATTCATCTCTCTTAGTGGAACAGATCTAGTACACAGTCACCACAGACTTGCTTAATCTGGACGGAAAGAGAAAGGCAACATCACAGGGCAATATATTCCAAGTGGGATGAAGACGTGCATTTTCCTAGGTCAGGTGACACAGGCGCAAGCTGCCCAGGGACTGTCGCAGCATCTGACTGCAGAAAGTGTCCCTGGGGACAGGATTTTAGCTACAGTACCGCAGACCT
Organism: Mystacornis crossleyi; assembly: GCA_013400655.1. Classification (NCBI taxonomy): domain Eukaryota; kingdom Metazoa; phylum Chordata; class Aves; order Passeriformes; family Timaliidae; genus Mystacornis; species Mystacornis crossleyi. The sequence goes on from VYZQ01008876.1 coordinate 13,681, forward strand.
AGCTGGCTTCCTCACAGGGAGCAGGCTGCAAGCAGATGTAAAAGAAGCACTGGCCGAAGCAAAGGACGAGAGAGGGAATCTCCGTGCGGTTCCAAGCCTTTATTACAGTTGAAACATTACAGCAGAAGAGTAAAGAACAAAACTGCACAGGGATTTTTGTATGGGGGTGAAAAGGGGCAGAATAAAGGGTGACAACCAATGGGGTTCAGTAAACTGTGAGGTGATAGGGGAAAACATCCAATGGGACAAACTCAGGGGAGGGTTCTATTCGAATTAACACATGGGGCACTGAATACAGCAGAACTTTCCAGAAATTATGCATATTCCCTAAGGGATATGCATAAACATAAGGGTATACATAAAACTGGGTGGGGAAACCTTAAACCTATGACAAAACAATATGCAAAACATGGTTCCCAGGGGAACCATGGGAACTCGCCATGACCACAGTTAGACTCCAGTGTCCTGGGTGCTTGTCCACCAATAATTCATTGGTGTAGACTCTGGGGCTATTGCCACATGCACTGCAACAGTCAGATATAGAAAGATGTAAGAAAGACACTAAGCTCCTGCTCTGACTGTTGAATTCGATGCCTAGAGGTGGTGAGAGTAAAGGCAGCCAAAAAATGCAGGCATACCTACAACGTATGGAACAGCTTTTTAGAAGGGTGGAGGTTCATGCCTGTCTCTTGCAAAAGCCAAGATCTCACCTAGATTTTAATGGAACCTGAAGGAAGCAGATTAAGTCTTTAAGACTGTGTAAATTAGTGACAGAGAAAATGAGAAACACGTATTTTTTGTTAACATAAGAAAAACAACCTTCCCTACACCCACAAAAAAATACAGCCAGACATTGCTATACATTCAAAACAAAGTGCAAAGCAAAGTGTTTCCACCGGGATTGTCAGCATCCTTCTTCAGCTGTCCAGTTGTTTTATATCTGAATAAGAAAGCCTCCATTTATTTATACAGTCACACTGACACCAGGGCTTTCTACGAAATCTCTCATGTTACCTCTGCACTCCACCTGGTTCCACTTAAGCTCATTAGTGAGGAATGATACCCCACAGGGTGGTTCCCAGCAGTGCTGGTCCTTTCCTCACAGAGCAGGGCCAGCTGTTCTCCTGCATCCAGCCATGTCAAGGCAGGCTGTTGCATGAGGTTGTGGTGCTGGACTGTGACAATAGGCAGGAACTACAGCTCACAGTTTTCTCACTAGCCTAATTTCAAACATCTTCAGTATGGACACAGTAGCCTGGCTCTTTACCTCTCTGAGGTTAAAAGTTGCTTCCAACTTACCTAAACCTATTTGGTGACATTGAACTAATAAAACAAACCTTGATTAGCCTATTTTTCAACATTGTTCATGTCTCTGTACACTGTAAATACTGTGATGTTTACTGCTGGGAAACTAAAGTTATGGAGACACCAGCGGAGAGAATGAAAGGAAAATATCAATGTATGCATTTTAAAAAAATCCGCTTGTCATGTTTGGAAATAGACTTTTAAAACTTTTCAAACTTTTTGTTGCTGAAATTATGGTTGTTGATTATTATTAGCCAGCACATGTTTATCATGAGCAATAAGATCAGAACAAAATAAGGCACTTTCTAGAAAGGAAAATAAATGTGACTGCAAAATACACCAAGAGTGGTTGATCCTGTTTTCAGAGAGTGGTTTCTAAAAGTAAGGGCAATAACTTGCAACTGATTTTCCTTGTACATGCTCACTGCCAGTGGGAAACAGTTATTTGGTGGTTGGTCTGCAATGGAAGAAGACCAAGGTAAGCCACAGATAAAGGGCACAGCTGGACAGGCATCAGCTTTGCTCAGGTCAAGGCACTAGCCTTGGGTCTGGGTCAGCAAGGTGGAAGACCAAGTACAAGTTTAACCCAACTCAGGCAAGGACCAGCTTAAACACAGCTTCCAAGGCAAGGTGGGGGAAGCTGCAAACAAGACTTGTCTTGAATGAAGCTGGACCATGTCCTCTGCAGCACACCATGAAAACCTGCTGCAGCTGCTGAAACCACTGCTGTCATGGCACACAGGGGTAGATTTTAGGGTGGAGCACTGTGTATTGTAAGCATTGATGAAGCACCATGAGAGACAGCTCACAGGCTTCCCGGTGGCCAAATCTTCTCAACTTAAAGATATTTTGCATATGTCTGAGCTAGCGTTAGCTCTTTTTCCTAGTTTCTCATGCTTCAGCAAGAAATTCAAGCCTTCTAAGATACTGCAAGGAAGACTGCTCTAGTGTTTTAACTTCTATGAAATATATCATGCTGTTTTCACAAATAGCTTGTCATGGCCTCTGCTCAAAAGATTTCCCAACTAAATTTTGCAAACTCGTGGGTCTTTGATAAATATCAAATTACATTAGAGCTTATCTCTAAGGAGCAGATGAGCCCTTTGATATCAGTGAGTTTATTACCTGATGCAGGATTTATTGAGTGCTTCCACAAGAGCTCTTCATCCCTCCTTACTCTCAATGCATTTATATACCTTTTAATATAGAAAAGCTGGGACATACTGCAGAGGAGGCATTTGGATCCTCCATCCTGGAGAAAAATTTGTACTCTTCCAGGAATCCTTCTGTCCATCCTTCATCTCCATCAAAAGCAAACAAACTTTCATAGTGACTGCTGCCCACCAGGAATCAAGTAGTTCCCTCCTTTCATATATAAACAACAGTCAACTTTAATCAGCCTTTAATCTGTCAGCAGCCCTTCGATAGGAAAGCTATGCATTTATACTTCATTAATCATGTTTCAGCAGAGCAGGCCAGGATCTGCTAGTTCTGCGAGCAGAAACAGACTCTCTTGGGGGTTTTGGTTTGGGACGTTTTTTTAAGGCCATGGAAAGGGAAAAAGCACAGATAGGTGTATGTACTTGTGAGTGTGTGAATGAGTTCCATAGGAGTTTGCCAGCTGGAGGAGAGGCAGTAATCTGCACTGCATTACATCACTGAGCAGGTATTAGAAAGCACCACAACCATTTTTCATTAACCCTACATTACGTCTCTTCAGGCTGAGCAGGACTTTACACTTTCAGAAAACCTCAAGACATAGAAACAGAACAAGAAAATAGAAAAGCTTTCAAAAATAAGTTTTTGAAACCAGAAACATTGCCTATTCTCATGACTGTCCGGTTCATGCTTCTACTTTGCTTCTCGGGGCCTTAACATCTTGGGTGAAAGGAGACCCCGCAAGTAATTTTGGTTGCTTCAAAAGACAGAGTAGTATTAGATAGATAAGTTAGATCTCTTACTTAGAAGACTAGGTGAAATTTTTCTACTCGCCACTGATCCGTCTGAGTTTTTGTATATTCCTACCTAAAAAAAGCCTGATCTAATTGAACACACTGTAATCAGTGCAAAGCTCCCATGATTGTCACAAGTATGTGTAATAACAAACCAGAAGAATCAGAAAGTGACCCAGAAGATTAATTAAGTAAAGCAAATCTGCTGAAAGTTTATTAAACCAAAAAGAAAACAAAACAAAACAAACAAACAAACAAAAAACAAAAACCAACTAAAAAGTCAGTGCTTCTCTTCTGTCTTTCAATGTTTCACAGCTTCCGTGAGAGCAAAATGAAGACTTACATGTACTGCTATAGGTGACTTCTGAATTTTGGAAATACATTAAGTGATCCTCATGTTTTTAGCTTGGCTTTGTTAGAGTCACTGATGAGTCTTTCCTGAATTGCCACTCTTATTTTGCTCTTGAAGCAAGTGCCCCACAAGTCAGTGACCTTTCTCTGTCTTTGCCTACATAGTGCAGTAGCAGGCTGGGTAAACTGCAACAACCTCCATGTTGGTATTTAAACTGCTGAGTGGTACCACTTTCATGCCTGTGCCTGATTAACTATGGACTTGGAATCAACAGAGGAGAAAATCTCATAAAAGAGAGTGATGTATTTCACCAGCATATCTGATACAGCTACAGGAGCAGGATGCAGACAGACTCAATAGGTCATTTCTACAGGCTACTGCTGGTGGGAGGCAGCTCCCCTCCCTCTGAACAGAAAATCAATGAACACAACCAACGTCAATGACAGAGATGGTCAGTAAGACTCACACCCTGAAAAATACCTGGGTGCCTGCAGAGAGGAACTCACCTGAACCAATTTACGTGGCGGCCTTAGGATAAAATGACTCTCTGCAGTTCAACAAGAAAAATCCTTCTTTATACACCTGAAAACTTGCACTCATTCCCTTGCTGTACCCTGTGAGCTGGTGGAGGATCCCAAGAACCCTTGAACTACCCCAGCCAGAACACCACTGTTTGACATACAAATAGCATTTGGCACATCACAAACACCTTCCCCTGGTTCTCTCACTGGCAGACGGAATTTAGGCTTGACAAATGAATGTCAGAAGTGGGATCATCTCTAACCATACCATCCCTGGCTTTCAAAAGCCTGCCCTCTCCCTAGCAGCGAAGCCCTTCAAAACAAAGGTCCACTCACAGCCAGTTCAACAGACAGTCCTTTTAAGTTGCAGGAATCATCAAAATCTCATATTTACAGCAGTCATCTCTCTGTGTTAGCTGCCCACAGGGTCCAGTCCAGAGGCCTATTCTGGTGACTCCCTTGCAGGCAGCTTTGACGTCTCAGTGCAGTTTCCCTGCCAGCCCCAAAGGATGTCAGCCCTCAGGGAGGTGAAAGATGGCAGCACTGGTGGGCTCAAGCAGCACACAAGGAGCTCTCTTTCAGACGTGCATGGTCTCGTTCTTGGATGCCCTTGCTGCAGCATATCAGCCTCTCACCCCCAGTGTCACAAACCTACTGCTCTTTTAATCTATATGTTCACATCCTCACTCCCAAGAGCAAGAAACCGCTTATGCCTCAGAATCAGCAATTAAAATCACAGGCCATTCCTTAGCTGATGGTTAACGCTGTCCCCAGCAAGATCCCTTTTCCCCAAGCCTCCTGCCCAGCCGCCAGCCCAGCAGGCACCACTTGCCCCTCCTTTTCCCCCAGATAGGCAGGATCAGACCTCAAGGCCCCACTGCCCCGGGCCTCCACCCCAAGCTCAGCCCTGGCTCCCCCTATCCCTGCTCAGGCAGCCCAGCCCCAGCCTCCTCCCCTGTGCTGCCGAGGTACAGCCCAAACACCCCGCGGGAGCCCAGGTCCATCCACGTGCTGTGCTAGTGGCCTGTATCACTATCCAGCCCATCAGTACCTGCTAGTGCTTGCCACTCATTTTCAGGCATCATTTCACATTAATTACTATCTTCTTATTTCATTAACAGCAGTAAAGCACTTTGATAGAAGTCACTTCACACCGTATCTCCTTTTTAAGTTCACCGCTGGTACTTCTGAGAAGAGGAGTTTGCAGCAATGGGTCAGCTGAGAGCTATAGACCTACAGATAGTCACATATTAATTTTGCATGATGGGAAATGGTGAAAAAGCTCTGACATTTGCTACTACTACATCTAAGAAAAAATGTAAACTGATGGAAAGCCAAAGGAAACACAGATGGGTTCTGTTTAATATGATGCCATATTGCAATTTAAAAAGGTCTTGTGCTGTGCTGTCTGACATGCTTCACTTGGAAATGAAAACTTCTGGATTCCTCTCATTTCATCTCCCTTAAGCTAATGGCAGCAAATATTTGAAGCAATTGCTCCCCCTAAGCTTCACTCACTATTAAATTACAGACAATTTGCAATGCAGGTCAGAGCCATGAAAGGCTGTTTCCCTGTAGATGTTCGATCTGGCACCCTGCTGAAGCTAATGAATCAACAAAATTTTGTAAAATTTATTTTTATTAATTTATTTTTCTTTTTTTCCTGAGGAAAAAAGGCTAAGTCCCTGTAGACACTTTTCAAGGGGACTAAACCCTTGCTAAAGACATTCTAATCTATGTGAAAAAGAACAGAACAAACTTTTTAATAGATATTTAGGAACTGGTGGCAATGCAAGAGCATTTCTCCTAAACTTAGGCAGGATCCACAAGGCAGATTAAAATCCTCATGATGTTTTAGTTGTCCATATCTAAGAATTCATAGCTACACTTAGGTACTGCATAACCACCAAGATACTGAAACTGCCTTTCCAAAACGTTCCCTACTCAACACCTTCCCTTAAGTTTTCTTCATGGAGGATACATGCTTACCTCTCACTGGTACTCCTGTGTTTTGTACCTGAGCCTCAGAACAGTTTTCAGTGTTGGTGACCCCTCTTCTGTTTCCCGGGGTCCAATCTGCGGGGCACTTCCAGAGTGTGAGCAGTCTCTCCAGGCGTGCCCACATCGCACAGCAGGCCCCGTGGAGCATTATTTCCAGAGCACTCCTGTTGACGCAGTACTCACACAAGTCAAGTACAGCTCTAATGACTCTTTTGCAGTAGGGATTTTGATTAACAACTCTCCCTTCATGGGATTTTTCACACAGCTAGTTATCTACCAGGTGTCTCTCTGCCAGCCAGCCACTTGCACAAATGGCTAACACTGACATTGATTGTCCAGATTTGCTGATAGCTGCAGCACTGAGATATGCACTGAGTCGACAGAGCTGACTCTAAGTAAGAGGTCGCTTTCTAACAAATTTTATTAAGGCGCTGCCGTCTCTCTGAAGGGCAACAATCATGTTTGTGAATTTGTGTAAGATTTTCTGGAAAACTGAGATGCTGGTGTATCGAGACATTTATAAAAGGTCATTAAGAATTTCCATTAGTGAGGAAGTAATTTGATTGTAGAAGTTTGAGGGCATTTCATCAGAGACAAATACAGCAGGAATATTAAATATCAGATTAAAACCATATGAGACCATTTTGCACCACGAGTGACATTTGACTGCACTCCTAAGGCACTGTTGTGGGCAGTTCACCTGAGAAGAATGTCCATAAACCATAATTCACTGAAAAAACCTCTACACTTCTGAAAGAAATGAATTTCACCCAGGAATGAGAATTATATGAGAGGCTCCTCACAATAAGGAAAAGATAGCCCAACACAGAGCAAACAATAGTGTAAAAATAACGCATTTGGAAAATATCTGAGGCAGAGAAGGGAAGGGTTACAATGGATTACATATGATAAATCAGAACAAACTGAATGAGCCGGTCCTTCACTAAATGAAGAAAAGCTGGTAGCAGATGGCTTTTGCAAGGGCAATTCATTTAGTACCTTTTTTTCCTTCAATCTTTCTGCTTCTATCTTCATTAAGAAAGTAAACCGGGCTCAGGTGGCTGACACAATTAACATCAGTGATAAAGTGGTAATAGTTCAGGATAGAACAAAGACGAGGCAGGGATTACTTACCTATGATACACAAACACTTAGTCCCACTTCCACCATCTCCAGCAAACTCAGGGACCGGAATGAACTAATCTTTACACCTTTCAAAATTCATGGTGAAAAAGAGAAGTACCAGAACAATGCAAAAGCCCGTCATAGTACCCACATTTGAGAATGGAGAATGGACACAAAAAAAGATATTGTAGAATGACTGACCTAAGTGTCATGCAGGGATAAACATTGGAAAATATAAACAAGATTTTTGAGGCAAAAGGGAGATGATCATCAAGCTGATATAAAGTTTTTTTCAAGACCAAACTGTGAAAAATAACAGAACATGAATTCTCAGTATGAAACTGGCAAAAAGAATGGATCTGATTCTTGTGATCCCTTTTTATAAAGAGAGCAGTGAATTATGCAGTAAGTGATTTCATATTTGCATATGGCATGTGCAGAAATGCTGCACATAACGCTGGTATCCATATTTTACAGAGAATGCATAAGAACAGAGAGAGCTAAAAATGAAAACCTAAAAGAATAATCTAAGAATTATTAAAGATTATTTCTTGTAGAAGACCTAAGCTGTTAAATCTATGGAGCTCACAAAATTGCCCCAGAAGACTAAGCTGACTTAGTCACAGCAGGCACGTTCATTTTCATGATGACAAATAACGTATTGAATGGACCTATGGACCAATATAAAGGAAGGAATGGCAAGAGTTAATAACTGGAAGTTAGATTAAAAATGGTTTTAGGAAAGACTTTCCATCCTTTCTTATCTTCAAATCAAGACTAGCTACCCTCTGGAACTGACGCAATTTGAAAAACATGAAAGTTTGCTGAGGCTCAGTAACAAGTACAGGGGAAATATATTCACTGTGTAATTTTTTATTCCTTTTGACAGAGTATCCAGATAAACTAAATAGAAACCTCACCGATATATGCAGACAAAAGCCTAATTAATTTAGCAAGCTCTCAAGGTAACATTTACTTGGAGGTTAGAGAATTAAACACAATGGACTTACCAAGACATAACCCAAAGAATCCGTTTTATTCTGAAATAATGCCTCGAAACACGTTTCACATATTTCTCAAATGTTACACCAAGTAGTCTCATATATCCCCAAAACAAAGAGGGTCATACAAGCTTCATGAAAGGTTACAGGTATAAACCAAGATTGTCATCCAGCTGATTCAGATAATTCTGTACTTGATTTGTAATACACTTGTACTGCTGGAGATTGGGTGAAATAGATAATTGCACAGACACACATTATATTTCCACTGCTGCTTTTGTGTATATGAACACACACTAGAAGATAAAACCATAGTATGAACAAATCAGTGGACTTAAAATTATGCTCCTGATTTATAAGTTATAATGGTATGGTAATATTTGGCATACTCTGACAAAAGACAAAAAAAAAAAGCTGCTGTACCATTTGATTGTACAAGAACCTCCTATAATCAGTCAACAGAAAGACTGACCCTTCCTCTAACAATAAACTCCCTGTCTGCACAGACTTCATGTCTGCACATGAAACGTGCACCTGCCAATAGAGAGGGCATTCTTCCAAACCCGGTGCCACCAGTGATGCAGGACAGTACACCACACCAGTGTGCCCTTGCCTGTGCCCACCTGCAACCCGCACCATGCTCATGCTGCAGCCTTTAAAAGCAGCAGATAGTAATATCAAACAGAAAGTCTGTGAGGAATCTTGACAGAAATGAGGGTGTTAATGTTTATGCAATGTCCACAGGACAAACACGGAGAGGACAATGCTCCTCTCACTCCGTCTCCTTACCCTAGCAGACAACAGAAGAACCATCAAAATATGTGGCAAATGTAGTCAAGCCTGCACAGTTACACACACGAATTTTCATTTCATGAAAGGAAATGAAATCTCAAAGTTAGAGAATGATGAGAAACTAAAAGACTGGACAGGACATACGATGAAGTTAAATGCAATGGAAAAAAAAAAATTCAGAAATGGGGTGAATACCATGAAATATAATGGGATGACATGAGGTGCACTGAAATGGACCAAAATTTGCTGTAAACTGCTCATTGAAACAACAGGATTTCATTTCCTGTCACGAAATCATGAATCAAAATGAAATCTCTAAATTAGGGGACAAAGTGAAATGAACTGACTGGACATGACAGATAATTAAATGAAATGCAATTGAAAAAAATAAAGAGAATTTTGAAATTGAGTGAATACAATTAGTTGCAATGGGATGAAATGAGTTGCAGTGAAAAGGACTGAAACAGGCTGAAATAATACTCACTGAAATCTCGACATCTTGGTACTAAGTGAAACGAACACAAAGGAGAGGAATTATGATGAAATGAAATGCAATCAAAAAGAAAAAAAGAAAATTCTGAACTGGAGTGAAAAGTATTCAATGGAATGGGATGCTCTCTTCAAGTCACGTACAGACTGCTCAGCCATTGTCAGCCTTAGTTGGCTTTGGACTGACAAACTGAATGTACAAGGTGTCAAAGCTCATCACCAGTCTTCATTGTCCCTAAGAGAGATGCATGATCTGAGAGTCATAAAGACACCAAACACAATGAATGGAGTTTATAGGTTTGGGAGGTCCGTGTTTTATTCCTAATTCAGACTTCACTGCGTGCAGACATGAAATAAAACATGGAGAAAGAGAGTAGCAAACGCTGAACCGTATTAGTGATTTCCACAGTTTTAATTAGTGTTAATAACTCAATTTTAAATGCATTAGAGTGAAATTATGGTTTTTTCTTTCGGAATTACGTAATGTTAGTTTTATGACTGATGTAAAAGGGTCAGAGAACCATCTCGAAGTTTTCCATGTGGAAGGGCAATTGTTCTTCACTGTTTTTACTGGTTATCTCTATTAACTATATGATCATTTACCCTGGAGTGATAGCACTTCAGCATGGAGAAAGGGATTCTTTTGCCAGGTTCAAATTACAATTCGAAACTGTGAGTGGTTTTATTCTCTTTATTCTCTTTATCCTTTGTCACAACAATCTTATTTCTTGGTCCTTCATACAGCTGGAACATGCCTGTAGGTCAGCAGTGGGAGATTAGCTTCATAAATTACCCTCTCCAGGCCCACTGCCATTTGCAAAGCATCCTGGTACCTCTGACAATAGACACAACATTCAAGAAAAAGACAGTGTTTCACCACACCATAGAAAATAAAAGAAGCATGCTGTTAATTTTTGGTACCTATTTTGTAGACCACTGTGTCCTTCCTTGAGAGTTTAGGGAGGAGGATATAACATGATCCAGCTTACACGGCAATGCAGAGCATTTGCTCTGAACTAGAGTGGGAGATGCACACACTTCACCTCAGTAGAGATTACCCCATGTCTGAATTTCCGCAGCAAGGTCAGAGAGGATGGCACACCTGGGATTTCTCGACAGCTTGCAGCTCCAGGCACGTACAGCTTAGACTGGGCAGTTGGCCATCCAGAAGTGCCAGGTGTTTACGGCCTGTCCATAGCAGGCATGAGTTTTCTGCATGGTGCTGTGCAGTCGCTCCCATGAGCGGGTTGATGTGCTTATGTTGCACAACATGTAAGTCTCGGAGTCTCCCAGGTTCCATGCTGACTGTAGATTTGCCACAACACACAGCCCTCTGCCCAGCAACCCAAAAAAAGAGGTCACTGCAGTTGTGCTTCTCTACCTGCAGTAAAGCTATGCTTTGATGGAAGTTACTCTGAAAATGATAAGTCACACACATGATGTAAACCTTCCCTCACTCTGCCCAAAAGGGATGTTCCCAAGAAGCTGAGGACCTCTCCAGTTGCTAGATAGACATCAGGCTGCAGTCTGTGTCTGGGTCTTCCACACAGCCACACAATGTCATTTTTTCAGCAGGTCTTCCAGTCTGCACAGACTTCTCTAATGGCTCTTGCCGGCGTGTTGTTGGACCCATTGCTTTATCTCTTTATAAAGCTGTTAAGAGTCATACCTGTTTCTAGCAAAGGGTTTCTACCAAATCACCCACGTAAAGTGATTTATTTTCATATTAATACTGTTATATCTATCGAATCAAAAGACAAGGATACATGTCAGACCTTGTACGTGAGCTGGTGTGCAGCCCCATAACCTTGAACCAAGGAGAAGAGGTGGTGACAGTGAGGCCCCAGCTGAGCATTTTTCTGTTTTGTCTCTCCCCTCATTCATCCCTTTTGTGAAACCAATAAAATGCTTTAACCTGTCTTTCAAATTGCTTTTTCACACAGCTGAGAGGATGCTGTGGAAGCATTGCTAATGATATGGTTTGCCTGAAAGTGCCTGAACAGATCATATATCATTTGGGGTAGTCTCAGATGAGCTAATATCAAAGACACGGGTGATTCATTAAATTGCAATGAGAGAGAGCAATGTATTAACCCTTTGACACACTCCAGTAAACCTTCCTCCACAAGATTTTTGTTTAAAAACAGGGAAGCAGATGTAAGGGTGAGAGAGCAGGTGGTAGGGCAGGGGTTTGAGACTAAATGGGATACAAACAAAAAAAACTCTGGAGGATTAATTCTGACCTGGGAAAGAACTACTAAAATCCAGCTGTAATAAGGAGAGCACCACTAAGTAGAAAAGCACACAAATTGAGAGTTAATAAAAATATTAAGAATAGTCACGCTACAAAAATCTCACGACAGAGAAACACAGACAAAATTTTTTTCCTAACTTAACCATCATCGCTTGCATGTTCCTCTTGTCCAAAACTGCCCGTCTCTTCGTTCAAGAATTTGTAAGTACAGATTCAGTAACACAGACAGAAAGATCAGCTCAGCAGTAAGAAATGGTATTCCATTATTCGCTTGGTTGGGTTACTCACCAGATCAGAAAACAAAAGAGAAAATAATTTTTTAAAAACCCATATAACAAATCAAACAAATGAAAAATCCATAAATATTTGGTAGTTGTCAGTTTAAATTCGTCACACAGAAGAAATTTAAGGGGCTTAGAGAAGCTACAGTGCAAGGAAATTCTTGACAGGTCCATATCTGGGAGTTTTAAATAAAAATTCAACCCGCAATAGCATAGAAATTAAAACATGCCAGATGTTACGATGATTTGACATAGTTCAACAAGGGTAAAGTTACAAGTTTATTAACTACAGCAGCTGTTATTGGAGGATTTGCAATTTTTTAATGTGACATAGAGTTGGTGCATGTAACCACACAAGGGACATGAAAAAATGTTGTGAAAGACCGACAAAACGAGAACTCATTAAAAAAAATTGGAAGACTGTGAAGTGTAAGGGGGTGTAATAAATTAAACGAACAGCAGAGGTCCTTGTTAAACAGCCTGCAGCCATATAAAGATGAAGAGATGCAACAAAGAATCATTTATTTAGTTTGCCAGCAAGGATTTTTAAGAGCTTTTCTGAACTACAAAATCTTTTCAAATTACACCGCTTGTAATTAAATCCATCTCCTTTGAACTGAAGAGAGTATGGGTTCTGTAGAGCTGTCCCCAGCTCACACATCTCCACAGCAGAGGTCCTGCTGTGAGTCTGAGCTGGAACTCAGCAACATGGGAAGGACTGCTCCCCAGACGTGCTCGTGAGCCCATTCTGAAACCTATTAAGAAAACATTTACATGAATGATTAACTTATATTTAAGCAACTTTATTAATGGAGAGGGTGGATATAAAGAAGTTGCATCTTTAGATTTCACAACTATGTTTATCTAAAACAGCACCAAAATACTTCATGACGCCTATCAGTTTCTCTTTTTTACCTTGATGCTTGAGAAAAGGGGTAGGTAGAATGGTTTTGTTTCAGAGTAGGCAGAGTTTTTCAATTAATAGCTTTCAGGAACAGCAGGCCTTGCTGAGGCATACTACTGTGCAGATGGTGGCATTCAAAATATAATTTAAGTTAAATGTAAAGGCAGAAAAAAAGAGCATGGGTTTGTCGATACTACGTAAACTAGATTGTATTCCATCTGTCTGCACTGCTTGTATATGCAGATAGATCACTTTTTCATGGAAAATTATATATTGGTAAATACATTCCTGGCATAAAAGCATCTAAGAGTAGCGAAGTACAAGAAAATAATGTAGTAGAAGTGTGTAACAAAACTATGTCAGCAGGCTGAAAGCCCAGACTGCTACCATCCTAAGCTTCACGTTCTGCAGTCTGCATTTCACTTTATGGCTTTCCCAAGCCATCACCATTTGAGATTCAAATTGACACACTTTAGGATTTAACCTTCCCAGCCTTTACTGGCTCAAGATGAGGAACAAATAATACTCAGTTCTCGTAAATTCTGGAAACATTTTTTTCAAAATCTGGAAGTTTTGAGTGCACATATCATAGATAGTCGTAACAGTACAGCTTGTCTGTTAGTAATTGTTTTTCCTAACCAGTGAAAATCTGACCAAATTCAGTCAAGTTACAAACCCTTCAAAAGTACAGTTTGTGCATGTTCAGTAGAAACCATGTTTACCTTTGCAGCTACAGAATCTGAAGACTGCACAGTAAGGCATAAAACTGCACTACTGATCTGCTCTAGGGTTGGTCCAGGAACCTCACCTGAGAGGCAGATTTCTGTAAGTTTTCATTGGTCCTCCTGCTGGGTCTAAGTAGAGCAGAAGAAAATGCTTAACTCCGTGATGCAAAGAGAGATTAGTACTATCCATGTCTGACCAGCTGCTCAGAATCACAGACATTTCCATCTTAACCTCTGTAGCTGTTTCGCATTTACAGAGCTGGTTCATCTAGCCAAGTTGTTACAAAAACACAGTTACTAACTCTGAAAAACCCAGATTCTTGAGTAATGAGTGTTACAGAAAGCCCTGGAGAAATAAAATGCTTAATAAATCCACAGCATGCATTTCAATGGCGTGGGATTGCGTGCAGTGACTTCTATTATGGTGGTGCTCCTGAAGGGCTAAGTAGGTGCCGAGCTGCACCGTGTTGAGTTCTATGGGTGAGGTTCCCCCTCCCAGCTAGAGTTATCCGTATGTCACTTTATAAACTGCTCATCAGCCTGATTCCCTAGGAAAAAGCTGTCCCAGTCCATTCCGACACATTTATGCTTACTTAGGAGAGTGTGCAGACCCAGTCCTGAAAAGTACAGCTTCACATATGAATTTGCCCACTCGTGTTTTCAGGCACAGGTTCTATGATGAGGTGATTCTGAATCACAGGCAATGATTATACCAAACTTTGCTACAGCTTTTGATAGTCAAACAAGCTCAGAAAACCACCTTTAGCAGAGATACTTTGTGTACTAGAGCATGAAATAGTTACAAATCAGTTTAACTTTCTTTTTGTTTCATATTCCTGTAGACAGAGAGAGGAGGCATGTAAAGATTTGGAGTGATATTACACAGCTTTTAGAAAAAATGTCAGTGACATTCTCAACAATACCATTCACCAGCCTAAGTCTGCAGAGTGGTTTATATGCACCCACACTGTGTGCTCTCCAGCACAGGAGTTGTCTGTGCAATGATCTGTCTCTCTGAAGCACCAGCTTCATTGATTACCCAGTCAAATGAGGTTTGATTCAGCACGTCACCAGTATAACTGCATCTCTAGTAAGCAAAAATATGTAATGATACTCCATCTTTCCACTCAGTTTGCATATGCTAAGCGCTGCCATTTTTTTCAATAATTTTTATTTTCTGTTTCCAAAAATTCTATCACTCTGCTTTTATATTAAAACCTCACTCAGAAGATTTCTCAAGTTTCAGAGTCCTCCCCTGACAATACGCAAACACAGAATTACCACATGAGAGCACTGCCAATGAGTTTAGCCAGGAACACTTCCAACAGGATGCAGAGCAAATACCTAAAAACAATCTCCCACCTATCGGTGCTTTATGTAACCAGATGATCCACTGATTTTCCAGTGAGAAACTGAAGACCAGTGAGTGAAGTGATGACTTTTGTTCCACATGCCGTGCCTTTAGGAGTGACTTACCACCCCTATAGCAATTCATGCTCTGCTAACTAATCACATAGTGATTTATGGGTGCTATACTTAAATCTTGGAAGCTTGCCACATATGTTAGGAAATTAGGAAGGAAATTACAAACAGCTTCCCATATAGATTAGTCTATTAGTCTATTCTCCCAAATAGTTTGAGATTCTTGAGTTTGGAGAAAGCTTAAAAATTCCCAATTTCTTCCATACACTAAGGTTTTGCAGAAGAAAATTCAGTTGCAAGAAATAACTTTTCTTTCGGATTTTAATACTATCTAGCAGAGGTTGACCCATTTTTACACGATACCATTTTCTGTATCCTTGCTTAATCCTGAACGTTAAACATCACTCTAGCACCTCCCTCACTTAATATGGTGTCACTTTTCCTGTTTCCAGAATGATTGCTGGAGTTTTCCCCCAGCTGGACCAAGGGGAGGTAATGCATCCACCCTTCCGGGAATTGAATTCCATCCTCTGAAACATTTGCTGCTCTTTGTCCCATATGTATTGCATCCTCCAGGCAAGGCTCTCCCCTGTAACTATGTAACTGCCTCACGAATCAAGACATGAAGGTCTTCTTCATACAAGACACTGTGTTTGTTGCCAAGGAGGATCCCACACAAAGGCAGAGAATTTCACTTGGCTTGTTTTGGTTTTGTTTCTTCTTTTTAACCAGGTTGTACTGCCACAAATATCAGCAGCAAGGGCTGAATCTGAATTTCTCCTCACTGTGTCATTTTCACCCTTAAAAAACAACGATCTGATGCATGATTTCAAAAAGAACAGAATTGATTGCACCAAAAAATGATGGGAGACTAATATTTAACTAAACCCCAGATAATTAAGGGGGGAAACTTTATTTTGTCAAATGGCACCTCTGTCTTTCAAGCAACTATGCATTTATTGCTATGGCTGCTTTATCCGAACTTAATTAAATCAACAAGATCCCATATAAGCTTGCACAGCTGTATTGCCTTCCTGCAGTTTCAAATATTTTTATAATCTTGGGTGGAGCGTGGGATACCAGGTGCTTCAGCAACTAACTCTGAAAACAGATGATTTTTTTTATAGGCTGTTATACTCCCAAAGTGGAAATAAACATCTCTGCATTCCCATGACTAAAGAATCCTCTTTTATTCTTTACCAAGAAGCAATCAGAATACAGACTATTAACAAAATAAAATAGAACAAAATGCACTGCAGGATAGGGCGCATGCCCCTCCTGAGCAATTTTTAATGTTTCCTGGAAATAAAGAAGATAACATTTCTTCCTTTCTTTTCCCTATGTGAATAAAAAGAATGCTGAAATTAAAAATTTTATCATACATTAGCTTCTCCCTCATTGTTAAGAAGTAACACAGGCCTTTTAAAGCAGGTAAATATGCGATCATTTTTAAGCAGATCACTCTTTGAAGTACTCAGTATTTTGGGAAGGGAGAGGAGGAGAAACACATGAAAGACTGGGGAAATATTAAAGTATTTTCAAGCTGTTTAAACATAAAAGTTAATCACATATTCCCAGATGGCTTGTAAAATCAGATAATACAATGGTAAAGCACCTCTAGAACTTTTTTTCCACTTCTTGTTATTTTCTCAGCAATCTAACATTAAATATAAATGAGTAGCCAAAAATGAATGAAAAGGACTGCTAGGTACCAAATCGCTTTCTGCACAGTGTGTGGTAAAATGGGATTGCTGTGATGACTGAAGAGCAGGTGAAACCTCTGGTAACTACAACAAATCTCTTGTGAGTTAGCCGCCTCTTTGCTACAGGTTTGATTCTCCGCCCTGTCAGGTCTGTGATCACGCTGCCAGGGCCTCCCACAGTGTGTAAGGCAGACCTTGTGCCTAAAAATGCCCCTCCTGAGCAATTTTTAGCAAACCAAATATGCCCAAAGCTCAGCTACCAAAAGTTACTCCTACAGTATCGTGCTGGGACAGCAACAGAGTTATCCATAATTTCTTTTCATGTTATTTTTACCACCTCTCTTTGACATTTTCTGTCTCCATGTCAAGCAAGATCTCTCATTACAAGCACACTCACCATTTTTACCAGAAGCGGGCTGCAGGTGAAAAAGGAGGCATTTCCTGCCCATGGGGGAGCAGGAGAATGGACTGTTCCTGCAGGTTGGATTTGCTGGTCAGCAGCCTGTGCTGGCTCCACAGCTTTGCTCTCACAGTCTGCAGAAAACCTTGCAGATCACTGGTACAAGTTATGGCTGTGCAGCCCCAGGCCAGCCCCTAAGAGGGTTCATAGTCTCATCTGAAGAAGCCACAAGTCACTGGTGATTCCAAGTTCCACAGTGGGCATCAGCCCTCAGCCTTCCTGCACCTCCAAATACCCACAGGAAAATTAGTACTAAAGAACTGCCAAAACCAAATCCTCACAGACTGCTGCCATCAAAGCCGAGCAGTGGAAACTGCTGAGGGAGGCAACATTCTACATGTTTTGGTGCCAAAATTCAAGTGTGTAATAACTGGGATTGAGAATGTAGTCTCCATTTTCTGCCACCTCTTGGAACTGAACATCTCAGAAGGGCAACCCCAAGCACCTACGTACCCCAGCCTGGAGAGGATGCCTACCCAAGGACTGCAGTTTGCATTCTACTGTCTCATTACAGGTGAATAAAGAGAGGAGGGGAAGGAGGAGATACAACCACATAGCAACCACACAGCAGATTTCCTTCCCCACTGGGCCCCCAAAGTTATACACTGCCAGGGATTTCTCCTTTGGCTTCATGCATCCTCCCTTGCCTTCTGTATAATCATACAGAGCATCGGATGTACAGCTCAGCTCTGGAATGCCATGCATCAAAAATGCCACATGTCAGAAATGCCGCAGCATGGATACCACTTCTGGTGCTCTTCGCTTCTGCCTCCCTCAGCATGAGCAGAAGATCGCACCTCCTGCAAGAAAGGGGCTATGGGGTAATGGCTATTTGTATTAACAGCTAAAAAAACAAACTCATGAGACTTTGCTTTGGCTCATGTCGAGTTTTCCTCAGTGAGTTCCCTTGTTGCAGAGAAGGTCAGTTGCTGTCACTAAGAAATTAGCTATACCACATTTTCAGCTCCAGGCTGTGGCCTAAGAGTAACCACTGTAATTACGTTGGCTGTGATATCTCCTATTCTTCCGTTCTGCCATTCTAGACATATGGCTGGCACATCGCTCTATGCCTGTGCTGGGAAGTAATGTCCAAAGGTAGTTTTAAATCCAGAAAACTTGAAACAATTTAATTTTATCACAGTTTATATTTACTTAAGCTTGCTTCACCCATTCCCTTTTTATCTTTATATTGCCTTGTTTTTTAATTGGAAATTCAAAAATGGTTATTTCCCATCATTTTTTCAGCCTCACAGCAGACCATGATGGAATACTGCCTAGTTGCCACAGGATATGAATTATAGGACACAGGATTATCAAATTTTCTCCTGCCTATGCGTTTAGATTCCACCTTCACTAGTATTGACTTTCACTACTACTCTTTTGCCAGGTCCCATGGACACCTGCGGAACAGTAATACCTTGCTTTAACCACAGGAAAGCAAGATTTGGGTAGGAAAAAGGCAATCATTCGAACATCACCAGGAGGCTTATGTCAGCTTTAAACCAGAGACAACTGGTCTAAAACAGCTGAAAGAACAAAAAGAGTTTACTTCAGAAATCTACTTAGATCTCTCCTGGATCTGTTCACTTCTAGTTCTTTGTTAAGACTGCTGGACAGCTGGCATCAGTATTTGACCCTTTCCTCAATATTTACAAATATATACATAAAAGTCAGAGGATGCTGCTTTCAGAGATGTTTCTAAATCCATTCCTTTTGTATTTACCAGCCTGGGACATCTTGCAAACACATTTCCTTGTACAAAACACAATTTAGTTGAATATGGGAACCGCTAGCTATGAACAACTTGGTGTGACTGAAAAGCAGCTGGTTTTCATTACCAAGATAAGCCTGATAAACACTCCAGTTAAACCTAGCGCATATGATCTCCACAGGTCACAGTAGTTATCAGTGGTCGTCTTCATTTACAGGAATAACATTTGCAGTGGCCTATCCATAGGGCAATGGGTAGGTTGGGAAATGAAATCCTCAGAAGAAAGCAACTCAGCTGCTGCTCTCAAAACTGAATCTCTTGAGTGTTTTAGAACATAACAAAGGAAAAATACAAAACCCATTTGTAATGAGCAGCTGTCTCAGTTTAAGTGAAAGGTGTTATCTCAGAGATGGGACATGAAGATGCACAAGCTACACTGAAACAACCGCTTAAGATGACAAAGTCAAACATGAGTCACCTGAATTTGGCACATTTCTGCACATCAATTAGGACACTGCTTCTAATTACAGAAACGGATAACAAGCTTGTCTGTGCTCGTCCGGTACACTAGAGGATGGTATTCATTTAATGAGCATCCCACTGATAATTTGTTTTCTCCTCATTATTCACTATCTGGGCCTCAGACTCATGTACAGCGTGCTGTTCAGTTGTTCATTTTCCCAGTGGGTTTTTCCACAGGCTTGGCACAGCATCTGAGTGATTCATAAGCGGCATCCTTACATGTTTTGAGAACGTGGCTGTATTTTACAAATGGGAATCTGAAACAGAGAGATATCTGCAGGAAAAGTGCCCGCTGATTTTGCAACACTTGTGATTGGAAAGTAGTTACAAAAATAAATTCCTAATGAAGAAATTCCCTAAGGATCAGGAGGCATCAAATGTCCCTGTCTGGTGGCAGCAGTCCTTTGGAACAGGGAATTGGGGAAGCAAAAAATTGAGACAAGTTCAGAATTTGACCAGAAGAACACAAGGAAGAAAAATCCATTGAGGATTATATGATATAAAGATGACAATGCTGTCTCAGAAGACTGTTCAGCACTAATTTTTGGAGTCAAAATCAAGAAAAATACCACAGAGAAATATTATGTGACACTCTTGTTCCTGTATGCTTTTCAGCAAGCCTGCTCTTGGCCACTGCCAGAGACAGGACGCAGGGGGAGATGGGTTATTGGCCCTGGTCTGGCACAGCCGTTCCTATCTCTGCTCTTAAGCAAAACCTGGCTAAACAACAGTTCTGAGTTTGGCCTAAGACTCTGCATGGCTCCACACAGCATGATTAACTATTAGGAGGATTTTAGTATACCCAATTGCAATATGTTTGGCAGAAGGCGGTTGGTGTATTTTAAGATGTCACTGGAATTCAAAGAGGCAACCAAATATTTCTGGTTGATAAGGTCTTGCCCTAAATGGTAGGTGATTAACAGACTTTGGCTTTCAGAGCTCAATTTCCTCAGTGACACCTCTGCTCTTGAAAATATTATCCTTTGGCTTCCTACAAAGTCCCATAAAAATGAAGTAGCTTTTGATCACATAAATGGAAAATGAAACAAAAAAAGCTATACATTAAAAAGTTGCATTTNGTAGCAACAATTTGACATCTAGCTATCATCATGAATCACACAAAGAACTGAGAATCCATCACCACATACTGGCAGAGTGATCTGTTGCCATTTTCTTGGAATGTCAGTGTGTCACCTTGTGTTTAGGGAAAGATTATTTTGATGCTGTATCTCTTGTTCCACTCTAAAGCATATTTACTTAGGAAAACTATCCTTACCTTTTTTTGTCATACATCCTTAGAGCCTTTGAAAAACAAGAACATCAGCAAAATTTTCTGCACATAATTCTCCGCTCCCTGCAGATCTGTAAGCACAATGAAATAAAAGTCTGACCTGAAGGGATTTTCTAATGAGTCAGTGCTGTTTCTTTCATTGTAGAGAAACGTCACTGTCAAAAACAAGTTGATAGAAGGATTTTCTTTGAAAATAAAGTTAGTCAGAAAAGGTTTATAAGACTCAGAATGGGATTTTAGGTCTGAGAAGTCTCCATCCCAGAACAATACTATCCTAGGAGAGAGGAAAAGACAGTAAGGAGTAACACAAAGGTTCCCACAGCCTGGGTAAGACCTTGGATGGCATTACTGCCTGTGAACCCTTCTCTCCATACAGCAGCTCCATATTGTAGAAATCATTAAATAAGCATGAGGCTGAGGAGACAAACAGACTTTACAGCTTGCTAGTCCCAACTTGAAGAACCCATAGCAAGTCCTAGTTCCTTATCACAAAGGGAAAGCTAAAACAAGGTCCTAAACCTAGCATTTAGATGCTCCAGATGAGTACCCTGACCAGCAATTTGTTGTTTGCTTGGGTCGATATGGGTAACGCAGAAAGGGTTTGTGAAGGGGGTTTGGGACCAGTTGATTCATTGATTGAGGGCAACGAGGCTGGTGAAGGGNGAATGGATTTAACATATGTAGTTTCTTTTAGGTAGGCCATCTTTATGTCAGATATTTCCTGTCAGAAGTCACCAGGAAAATANATTTGTTGTTTGCTTGGGTCGATATGGGTAACGCAGAAAGGGTTTGTGAAGGGGGTTTGGGACCAGTTGATTCATTGATTGAGGGCAACGAGGCTGGTGAAGGGCTTGGAACACAAGCCCTGTGAGGAATGACTGAGGGAGCTGGGGTTGTTTAGCCTGGAGAAAAGGAGACTCAGGTGACCTTATCGCTCTCTACAACTGCCTGAAAGGTGGTTGTAGGCAGGTGGGGGTTGACCTCTTTCACCAGGCAGCAGCTGACAGAACAAGAGGACACAGTCTCAAGCTGCG
The DNA here is from genome assembly GCA_013400655.1 of Mystacornis crossleyi. Classification (NCBI taxonomy): domain Eukaryota; kingdom Metazoa; phylum Chordata; class Aves; order Passeriformes; family Timaliidae; genus Mystacornis; species Mystacornis crossleyi. The sequence goes on from VYZQ01008876.1 coordinate 35,526, forward strand.
TCAAGGGAAATACAGGCTGGATATTAGGAAAAAGTTTTTTGCAGAAAGGGTGATAAAGCACTGGAATGGACTGCCTGGGGAGGTGGTGGAGTCACCATCCCTGGATGTGTTTAAAAAAAGATTGGATGTGGCACTCGATGCCATAGTCTAGTTGAGGTGTTAGGGCATGGGTTGGACTCCATGGTCTTGAAGGCCTCTTCCAACCCAGATATTCTATAAATTCTGTGAATTCTGTGATTTTTTCTAACTTTTGAAAACCTCTGAACTGTATCTGTTTCTTTTTTCCTCTGAATGGCGAAAGTTCAGAAACCACAATAAGTCCTGCAAGAAGAGAGAAGTATCCCGCTTCTGCCAAGTTTCGCCTTCTCTCCTGGGGTCCAACAGGACATGGCAGCTCCATGCAGGTTTGTACCTACAGAAACATCTTCTTGCCTGGAGTTCTAGTGCATGGATACACACACTCCTTTCAGGTCAGATTTTGAAATAACACATAACCCAGCCCAGTATCTTTCACACCATTTCCACCTGAAAGGACTGATTGAGACATGCCTTTCTCCACCAGTAGGAAGTCTCACATTCCCATGTTACAGCCAGCAGCTGTTTCATGTGAGGGGCTTTGGGACAAAGGCAAGAAACCAGGTCTCCTCGGCTGGGGACACCAACCCCCAAGGACTCATCTGTACCAGTAAAGCACACTGGGCATAGACCCAGACTCTGTAGCACAATCATACATTTTCTTAAATTCTTAACATGGTTCATGGCCCAGTTTTGGCTCCTGTCACCATGGTTTGGAGAATAGCACAAGATAAGGACTTATTTCAACTGGGTTTTATGTAATCCTCTTATTTAAAGGGAAAAGATAAGCCCATGAATACAAATTCTTTATTGTGCTATTTTGTTTAGGTACAGGACTAAGCCCAGAACTCTTGGAGGGTTTTTTTTGTTTGTTTGTTTGTTTTTGGTTTGGTGGGTTTTTTGCCAGATATAGACCTTGACCTATGTGATTTGGGGTGGGGTCAACAGTTGACCTACAAGGCACTAAAAGGCACTAAACTCTCTGCACCCCCTGATATTTAAGGCACTCTCCCGCAAAATGAGACTTTCAGATACGAATTCTATCAGGCACAGGAAAGATTTAAGCTTGGATCTGCTACAAAGATAAATTCTCTTACCAGGGAGCCTGGGCACATACAGACAGTGGCTTCATTTCAAATGTCCCGCAGGCACAACATTTGCATTGGATTGTGCCATGTTGAGCCTGAATGCAAAGGGATTTGACAAGTGCTCCTTCCCAGTGCAGGCAGCATAGGATTAGCGATCACAGAGCTGGCACAAAGACAAGTCTAAGTCCAGGCACTTTAATCCCCAAGGACTCACCTGTACCAGTAAAGCAAACAGGGCAAGGACCCAGCCTCTGGAGCTGGATCATTCATTCTCATTATTAATATAATTATATTACTATAATGGTTACTGGTCCAATATAAATATGTTAATGTCACACTTTTACTGTCTAGGACAGTGAATATTTATTGCTGCTGGAGCCCAGTGCTGTACATTATGATTAGACACAGTCAGGCAACCATTTACTTTTCTGCCTACATTAGAAACCAGAAAGGATTCCTAAAATGGAGTATGTTGCAGCTCCACTTATGAGTCCTGTAGTCATTCTTCCTCAGCTTGTTCTGGCACCTGAACATAGACTGAATATCCCCATACTTCTGAAATATAACATTAATAAACTCTGAAGAGGCAAACTGTGGGCATAATTCCCCCACCTACAATGCTTTCCTACACGTTGGAGAAAAGCTTTCTTTGTGTTGGTACAATAATCCACTTCGCAATTACCAACAGCACAACAGGCTTGCCTAATTGAAGTGATAATGTCAGTGAAATAGCTTCCTGCTGTAAAATAACGTAAACAGAACCGTGTAGAGAAAAGAGTCATTTTGACTTTTTTTTTAGGCACAATGTTTTATGTAACTCTGTTGCGGTAAGGTATCAGCATAAAGAAACAAAAAGCAGATGATGCTTGTTCTTTTACAAATTAGCAATTTACTGAAATGATGCATCTCTAAAAAAATATAATCAAATTTTGTCTCATGGTGTCCCTATCTCTCATATATTTCATCTGGAGCAATAAAAATTCAGCAAAATAAGACCTTGATCCTGCAGAGCTTAAATATACGTCCTTATCTTACTTTTTTATTTTCAATAGTGCTATTGAAATCAGTAGTCATTAAGCTGAGTCCAGGCAAAATCTTTAGCAGGGTTGAGAATAAAGTACAGTTTGAGGTAGCTAACAGTACCAGTCTGATTCTGAAAGTGTAAATGTCATCATTTTTTATAAAGCTTCAGCAAATTGCCTCCCTGACATTTTTGGAAGTTATTTTGACAATCTTCTCCTTAATGTCTGAGTTATGTCAGGCTTGTGGAAACACACCATAATGCCATCACTTTAAGAAATTTTGTCTTCCTGTGAAAGGTTCATGTAATCCTATTTTTACATGTTACTGCATTTCAAAAATAAATCAAGTTAATTCTGCACCACAGAGGTGTGGAGGTAAGCATCTGAGGCAGCTTAGTGTTGGCAATTGTGTAAAAACACATTTATTTTATTGTTCACTATTTTCTTTCTGCCATCTGTTTCCCCATCTATGTACTTCTCTTTCTTTGTCAAACAACCTCAGCGGCAGGTTCTCTGGGGCAAGCAGCTACAGACATTTGCCTCACAGTGAAAACACCACTTAATGGTACACAAGCTTAAATTTAAAATCTGATCTCTCTGTCTTTGTCCCTCTTCTTAGTACCGTACCCCACGAGTGGTTTTTGCAAAATAAATGCATGTAATGCAGCAGAGGACAAGAACTTACCTCTGAGTGAGGGATGCTCTGAGTGAAGAGAGCGCTGCTGTTCAGAAGCGAGGAGGACTAGCTGTCACCCAGATACCTCCTGTCAAGAGGAACAGCGCAAGTAAATGTTTACTTAAATGTGATTCTTTCTTGCTGTTCTGCACCAGTTACAGCCACTACTCTACTGGGACTGTGCTTACAACCGTATTACTATTTAAATTTCATTTTAAAACAGACCAGATCAAATAGTGGAGAAGGGATAGCAGTTATTCCACTTAATCTTAAGTCTGTGGTAAAGTAGCCCAAAATTAAGCCAGCCTTCACTGGCGCAAAGACTGCAAAGACAACTTTTTGTGTACCAGAACCCCAAGGTCCTTCACTGCTAAGCTGCTTTCCAGACAATAATCTTCAATCCCGTCTCCTCGCAGCTCCCTGAGGAGCTCAGCATTGCTTGGTGCTGATGGAGGTTGGAGTGACAGACTTGGGGAGCATGGTCAAGTTGAAAGGTGTGTTCCCTTTCTTCCTGCACCATAAACAATATCACAGGAGAAACCTGGGAAATGTCTTATCCTGCAGATCACACTAGTTTACAGGGAAAGGTGGAAATCCATGGGAAGAATTGGTAAAAAGATTTCCTATCTGAGGAAAGAGCTTAGAGGTCATCAGATCCATGCAGGAAGGGCCTGTTTCCCAGAACCCAGAGGTGCTGGTAGTGGGATCTGACCAAATCCATATGAAGAAGCTGACACGTTTCAGCACTGATACCTCCAGCACTTTTTAGAAGCTGAGGAGGGCAATAGACTATTATGCAGCAGATGTGTGCACATGTGATGGTCTGGTTTAAGAGAACAGTATCAAACAAAACAAGAACAGACTAAGGTATTATCGATATACTACTAGAAGATGAGCATATTCGTTTGCAATACACTGGAAAATAGAAAAAAAGTCATCACCTTGTAGAGGACTTATAACTTACCCTGATACTTCCTTTGGGGGCTCAGCCCAGATTGTCACCTGCCCATCTGTGGCAGGTGCAAGCTTGAGAATAGACAGGAAAATCCAGTGTGTGGGCCTGTGGACTTGCTGCTAGCATGTGTACTAGCCGTGCTAAAAACAAGAAGGAAATAAAACTGAGAAAGATTTTACTGATATATCAGTTCTGCCAGGGAAGGACCCTGCTATCCCCAAGGGAAGAGCCATACAGGTTTCCCAGGCTAAGGCATAATTCATTTCAATCTGCTTATACTTCCAATAATCAAAGAAATATTACTGTACTAAAAAGGACAAAAAACACAACTGATATAATTCATCCGAAGCCACACAAAACCAGAAAGGACAAAAACAGAACCAGTACAATCTCATGCACTGACAACATCACCATCTTTCCTTGCAAATCCTTTCACATCTCTTCCACCAAGTTTCCTCTTCTCTGTTTCATCACTTTTGTTTCTCAGGCGAAACGGTTGTATATGCTGATAGAAAGGTCCAGGAGATGACACTTTCTCTCTCTTTTTTTTTTTTCCACTAACATTCTTTGTCCTTTTTCTCCAGAAATAATAAAACTAAAAATCTCCTCTCATATCTGCCTCCAAACCTGGACAAGGTGAACTCAAATTACAACTTGTAATGTTCACAGCTTAATAGAGATCCTATTTCCATTCCTCTTTTCCTGTCTAAAATCAATATCTTTATAGCTTTTGACTTCTGTGCAACTTGAATTATCATCACTAACCAATTACTGCAAATTTTAGAGTTGAAAGGCAGATTAAATGCTTCACAATATTATTTCATTGCAGTTTAGATATTATCTGATCCACTGAGTACTCGCTTTCCTCAACAGAATGTTAATACATAAAGTCCCCAAAGCCCCCTTCTAGACTTTATAACAAAATAAATAAAGAAGGGGGGAAGTCTAAAGAACAAACAAGTCAGCTGTAGTATCTCTTAGAGCTTTTCTCCCTAAGTCTTGAATTCCCCTTGCAGATCACTAGACCGAAAATGTTGACCAATTATGACAAAAATACAACCAGTTCTGAATCAACTGCTTCAAACTGCTTCAGAATGCTGGTATACAGAGTAGGGGCTATTCCTCAGTAGTATCATTGTACTTAAGCTTAGTTTGTACTTTCCAGAGAGTTTTCAAAGTAATAAATAAATTGCTAAAAAACAATGTACTAAATTTCTTTTCAAGTACTAAATAGAGAGTTTCTGAGACATTCAAGAACAGAACCTATTTGGTTCCACATCTGTGCATACACACCACTCGGTGTCACAGATCAGAAAGTCTAACACCTGGCTGCCACACAGCCAGGACTGAGCCCTTGGTGCTGTGGCTGAAGTCCTCTCAGGCTCTCTGGCGTGGTGGCAGGGTCAGCTTCTCTGCACACACTAAGCAGTAACGTGGAGAAGGGATCCTGGTGATCATTCACAGAGGTGTTTGTCACAGGGACAGAGCAGGGTTTCAGAGGCAGCAGCTCCCCAGCTGCTGCACAGTGCTGTGACCCAAACAGCAGCAGCATCCTCGGCCAGTCAGTCACCCTGGCTGTTGCACTACCGAATGAACTTCACAGCGAAACATCTGACATGAGCGCAGGCACCTCGGGCACCTCACAGCAGCTGCCTGCAAGCACCCCTGCAAGGCCAGTGCAATCCTTGACACAAGCAAAACCACCAACTGGAAGCTTTCAGTTTTTTGGAAAGTATTTGCCCTTTGACTAGGAGCACATCACATCCACAAAAGGAATGTACCCTTTGCCTCTCCGGGTCTGACCTCTGCCCATCCCCTTCATGGCTCTTCCCCACGCCCTGCAGAGGCAGACAGCCTTTCCTCTGGGAGCAGGAAGGCATCTCAGTGCTGAAGTCTCCTTGTTGTGTGTAGCTAATGAAGTCTCTGTGCACGTAATCTCTGGGGCCTGAATATCTGCCAAATGAGCAAGGAGCTCACTACCAACAAAAGAAAGAGAAGGGAAAAGCCTACTTAAAGTGTGCTCACCTAAAAAAGGGAGACATGCATTTAGCGTGAGAATACCTTTGCCACTACCTTTGGGGGAACAAGGGAAAGCACCGGTGCTCAGAATTCATCCTCATGCATTTCGCCAATTGAGAGTGTTACAGAGGCAGCAGTGTGCTGGTTAAGAAAGTGATTCACCCTCCAAATATTTCATGGCCAGGCAGGAAGTAGCCTTCAGCCAAGGATACTGAAGGGAGAGCACTTTATACAGACTTCGTTTGTGCCAGAAGTTTTTTCTGAAGGTGATGCTGTGCTGCTTCTGTCTCCAAATAAAAGCCATCTTTATTTTCTTATTATTTTATTTTATACAGCCCGGTTTTGTGTTTTAGGCAGAATCAGTTCACAAAATCAGGGGAACTTGCCTGTTAAAGGTAATCAGTAGCCATGGGGCCATTCTGGATAAAGTCTGAAATGGATATGGTTTTCTTTTTAAGAGTAAATACAAAGTATCTATACTAAACTCCTGATGCTGCTAGCACTTTCTACTGTCAGCGTTAACAAAGCAATGAGATTTGCATTACACAGGGAAATAAACTTGTGAGTACATGCTACATTTGTATGTGTGTGAGCTTCTTTCCTTCTCTGCTTGTTTACCACAGGAACAAAATAAAGTATTTTAGCAAACAATTAGTCAAAAGATGCCTACAGTCGGTATACTTGAGTCTAAAGACTCCGAAGTTGGCTTCTTACACGGCAAAACAACCCCCTTTTTGTATCCTTTATTAAGACATATAAACAAACATATTAGTGAATACTAAAAGTTGATACTGGTTCTTCTCTCTCAGAATACGAAGTAAATTATTAAGAAAACAGTTGTCAATGCTTTCTCATTTTGCTCTTCTTCAGACCATTTGAGAGAGGGATCTTGTAAAGGATATTAAGAGACATTTGACAATGAGCGACAGGAAAGAGATAAACCACACTCAGTACCTAAAAGCCAATTTGGAATTGCATTTTCTTGGAGGTCAAAAATATTTACATTACCTACAATGCAATCACTTACAAATTATTTTAGTATGCTGGTATCTCTGTGAATCTCTGACTTTCCCATGATCCAGGGTGTGTGATGGAATTATTTTTGCTTGAGAGATGCAGGAAAGATATTTCCAGTCAGTTACTGCTGCTCATTACTGCTGTAAAGTACTCCGGCTCCAGTGACTGCAGTGAAGTCCATGTCCCATATCCCAGGATCCCACATACATTCGATGATGGCCATTGAGGAGGAGACCTTCACTAAATTGTGGAAAATTCCAGTTTCTTGTCATACCTACTTTCTCTGAATTCATCAGGAACCAGAGAGAAGTAGCAGGAAAAAACCTAACAATGAAGCTGTCACTGCACTTGAAAATGCATTCAAACTCCAAGTCGTGACATGATCCCTCTTAAAAAACTTTGGCAATTGTTTCAAAGGTCATCATACAAGGATAATTTTGGCCTTGAAAGACCTATTGTGTTTCCAGACATGTAAAGGCTCTTTCTAGTCCAAATTAAACCCAAAGCATTTTTATGTGTTGACATTTTACTCTTCTTCATCTTCCTCCTCCTCATTTCCACTCCTTCCTTTTCTGAGAGAATTAAGTTGCAATACTGCTGAAAGGAAATGAATGCATTCAGGTGGGGGGCCAAAAGATGTAATCCCAGTTCTCCATGATTCTGTACAAGAAAAACAGCTGCCAAACAGTAGACTTTTTAAAACAGCAGTGTTGTGTGTTAGTACAGTCCCTGGAGTGGATTAATACAGGGTGAACACCAACAAAATGCTCTGCTAAGTACAGCCAGTGTTTAAAACCTTCTTTTTCTTTTCTTTCTGTTGTTTTTCTTTTTAATAGAATCAATCACATTTGCTGAGGCTCATTTGTGCTCTGGCTTTCAGTCTTGACTGCCAAACTGCTCTGAATTTTCTTTTATCCCACGTTGAAGCTTTGACCTTTGAGAATTTTTCCCAGATTAAGTACTGAGAAACATCATATTCAAATTGACATAGTTGTGTTGAAAAGGTTGTTTTCCCTCTGCCCAAACAATCAATGCTGTGTCAGAATAATAGCCTGACCTTGACAATGTTCTATCAGAGAAAGGGATCAGCTACAATATCTGAGCTATCTCTGTCAGACAGCAGATAATGCCTGTTGTCTTGTAATCTCTTATTTTTTCAAGTAAATGTAAGAATAAAGGAATGCAAATTCCAGGCTTAATCATTTGTATTGTATTGTATCCCAGTAAACCATCTGGTAAAGTCTTCCACTCATACAGACAATTGTTTTAGCATAGGCACTACAGTGTATGGTATGAAGGCACTGCGTTGAAAAATTAAGATTTATTAAACTAAATTTATTAAGATCTATTAGGATTAAATGAGGTTTCCCAAAGCATTCCTTTCCTCCTGAACATCTATTGTTTTCTTGGACTAGATGCTGCAATTATCAACATATATTTATTTAATATCTTCTGATTTGATTCTAGGGGTCTATCCCCTCTTTTTTTTTTTCCTCTACATTTTATTTCTGCATTTGTGAGCTTCTTTTATACACATATATTTACATATTCAAGTATGTGGCCACTGTAAATGCAGAGAGAGTAAATTCTGGTCTTCTGCTTTATGTTTTGAGAAAAAAAACTTTGCAGTCACATCCTGGTTCAAATAAATCAAAAATTTCCTACAGATTCCAGAAGGATCAAGACATTACCTTATCTGTTCATTTGGCAGAACTATGAAATGACCCACATGACCTGGTTAAGAGATTGGAGTCTTATTATATTTTCAAACATTTTAGTTATATTTTCTTCCTGACATATGGTTATCCATTTTGTCAGTTCAGCCATTTGGTTGCATTTTATTTTATCAAAGTGTGTCTTAATGAGGCACAACATACTCTATGTTTGGGAAAAAGACAAGCAAGTTATTCAAGCAAAGAAATTGATGAATCCTGACTAATGTTTCTGAATGATCCCTTCATTCAGAAGCCAGGGATCGGGTAAGATTTCGGATATCCTGCTCCCGAAATATAGCTTTTTTTTCCTAGAGTATTCATTAAACTTGCACTAGCACTAGTGCTTGCTGATCTCTTAGCAACCAAGTTCAGGGAGCCACACGGACTGAAAACAATTTGCTTTGCTTTGCAGGGTTAGTTTTCTTTCTCTTCAACTCCATGAACCACCTCACCACAGCATCAGAAAAAGGCCAGTGCTACCACATGGATTTAGATCAGCATAAATTCTCAGCGAGTTTGAAAATAAGGCTTAAAGGCAGTTAGGTGGAAGAGTGAGAGCAGCACAGTAAGAATCTGACTAACCTGACATTTGATGACTGCATTCAGTGTATCCTGCTTATCACATTCATCGTGTTGAACAGCAGAAACTGTCGGCAGACCTATTTAAATATGTAGCGAGTTTGTTCAGAAACTACTCATGAAAAGACCTGCCAGAGCAACTTCCTTTTGTTTTCAACAGTTCGGGGACTTTTATTATCCCATATAATTCTATAAAAGAGGAACAGTTCTATAAATCATTTTTTAAGAGGTTTTAAGGAAACCTATGGAAAGATTCTTCTTTTCTTTGACGACACAATTTTCTGTTCTTGATAGCACCATTAAAACTGCATGGAAGATCTGTAATGAAAGTTTAAAACCTAGTTGTTTGTAGTTTGTCTGCTTTTTTCTCTGCTGTCTAGAGCAATAACTTCAGGTTACCACAAGCAAACCTAGGTGTCCTGGTTTGGACAGGTGTCTACTAAGGAAGGCAGGAGTCCCCCTCCCATCCCGGAATGGAAAAATGTAACCCCCTTCCTCCTGAACTNAATTCCTTTGAGAGGAGAAGAAAAGAACACATACACACACAAAAAGAAAACCTCCTCAACTCCCAACACTAGGTTAGCCTAAATTCACCATTAACCAACAACAGGTGGGCAACAAGCCAAAGGTTCCAGAGCTGAACTTTCAGTGCTAATGCACAAGTCCAAAAACTATGAAATCTAGCCTAAAGCATGTGGCCTCCAAATGTAACCCCAAATATTGAACATCTCAAGTCAGATAATGGCAGTCAAAACTTCATGATCTTAAAACCTTTATTTAAACTTTCTGATTTTGCATCAAAGAAAGATAACTAAGGGAGGATTTTAGCACAGCGTAACATCCTCAGATCAAAGCAGTCACGTGGTGATTCAGGAGAGGGCAGGAACCACTGACCAAGAAGGTAAAAGAATGAGAGAAGAAAGGCTATCTTGTATGATGAACGATGTTAAAATTACCTGCTTTGAGAGAGGACTCCGTCTGAAGTGTCTCATGGAAATTGGCAAACAAAAGGCTTGTAGATATCTTGATTTGACCTACAGAAAAACCTGCTCTGGTCCAGCAAGCACTGGGAAATCAGAGTATGAGGCCCACAGCAATTATTTTTGTCTTTCTGCAAATGCAATCAAAAAGGGAAATTTCCTCTGTTAAATTTGATGGCCTGTATGAACAATCCAGTCTTTCATGCAAATCATAGGATTTGCATGGAAACACAGAATCCATTTCCAGAGTCCATTTCCAAAGTACCCAAGTACGGTGTTGCCTGCTATGGATAAAATAAGTGCAGCCACTGCAACAGCCATGAATACTCCTGTCACACCAGTAAAATTTAAGAAACCACAGTATTGTCTGGTTCAAGCACAAGGTCTGGAGCTAGGGAAAGATCATGAGAGATCGTCACAGAACAGGAAGTAATCTAAACTTCTACTATCTAAACTTCTACTCTACTATCTAAACTTCTGTGCTTATCAACTAAAGAAAGCAAAGAATAGAAAATAGAAGATTAAAGACAGATTTTTGCACCTGCAAGTAAGAATAAAACCTAAATAAGAACGAAGAAAACTTTTTGGCAGCTAGATTTCTCAGCTATGGGAACTAGAGATAGTCACTAAAGAAAGTGTTGCTTTCCTTGAAAACCACAATGGGAATGGCATCAAAATGCTAGTGGGTTTACTGTTTTCTCCATACCAGGAATTTTGGCAAGTGTATTTTTTACTGTAAGATTAGTCATAAGCAAAAACATGTAGTGTTTTTTATTCTGCAGCTTTGTCAGGAGTTATCAGAATGATACGGGCTACACAAGCCTCATTTGGACTTCCCATCAATTATGAGGAAAATGGCTGATGTTATGGAGACACAGAATGTGTGATGGAATGATCCAGTAGACTCTGAATCAGGAGGACAAGGACACATCCACTGGTGTTGCTTTTAAAATAAATATAGAACCTGAAAAGTCTGGCTATACCTCGCGGTGTAGAATTGAATCACTGGTGAAGTCACTTGATGCTGTGTGGGTGAGTCCCCTGGTCCTGACTGCTTCCACACTACAGATGGTAGCTTGACTGGATTGCTCCATTCACACAGCACATGGCAAAGAGCTCTGTGGGAGCAGAAGGGGAGCACTGAAACTGGAACACAAGTGGCATCCACCCACACTCATCATAGGTTAAAGGCTGTTATTCCAGCTGGCCTGGTAGCCTGCAGTTACAGGCTGGTTTACAGTACAGACCCGGTACAGACAAGGATGACCCATTTATTAGGGTTGTTAAACACTTTCTGCTCAGAAAACAGGTCTTGTTACATCCTTCACCTTAATTATAAAGAGCAGTTTCTCAAAAAATGTTGTCGGCCCAGCTCAGGAGAATCATCTGAGTTCAGTGCAAAGCTTAAAGAAATCCAAAGAAACATTTTCAAAGGTATCTAGCAGTTCACTGTTTCTCAAAATGTCAGGTATCTACCGTGAGACCTTCCCAGCAGGCCTAATGCCTTCCAATGCACAATTCAGGAGACATCAAAAGGGCAGGTTTCCCAAAAATCAATGGCTTGTACCCTCATCAGATTTGGCTTTAAAACTCACCACATCGTGTCTGTGATCATCCCGCTTTAATAACTTTCTGCTACTTAGAAAAAGTCACCAAGTAAAGCATCTGATTCTTGTAAAAGGCAAATGACTTTTCCTGTTACAGCTAAAGTCTGCCTAAGACACCAGAGGAGAATCGGCTGCTCCTGGCCATCCACACAGCCTGTGTACCTCAGGGCAGTTCCCTCACAGCACTGATCTGCTCGGAGATTTACACAATGCCTGTGCACATGCGTACACATTCAGATCTCCGACAGCTTAATAAAAGTGGACAAAGCAACATGGATTTCCTCACAGCTATGAAAGCAAGTGTCTAAAATTGAAGGGACTTGCTTAATCTTGGAGCTGCCTGACTGCATAGATAATAGCTTGGCAATTAGGGAGCTACCAGGATTCCTCTGTACGTGTGGGTAAGCAACTAAATCAGCCAATTTTCAACATGCATGCACACTGCTCTGTCTGTTGGCTCCATCGTGGCTGGCTGCTGTCATAGCAAAACACTCTGTGCCAGCTGAAAAATGCCACTGTCTCCTAAACCCTTTTTCCTTCTGCTTTACCAGAATACCCAGCATGGTTGATTTGTGTTACGGCACCAGCTAAAGTCACGGTGGACAGAGAATGACCCACACATCTGAAAGAAACTTTCTGTGGTGCTGTGTCTCTCTCAAAACAGCCAACATCCCAAAGCTGCTGTTCTTTTTCCTCAGATCTGGACAGATCTGTGTAGCACTTACGCAATCTATTAGCCATCAAAACTTGCTATGGAGCCAGTTAGCAGCTGAAATGGTGTAGCTGTTGCTGTCAGCATTTCCTGGAAGTGGGACAGGGGACAGCTGCTCAGCCAGCTCTGTTGCTAACAGACAAGTTGGGTGAGCCGGGATTGTGCCTCCTGTCAAAGGGAATTGTTTTGTTACTCTATTGAATCCATCAGTTGGCCAGGGTGAAAAAACCAATAAAACACAAAAAATTTTTAAAAATCTGAAGAACAATGTCTACTGTATGTGAAAATGACTTTCATCACCCTTGCTGTTAAGAGAATATATGAAATTCTTGCAAAATTGTGTGAGAAATTTTGGGGGGTTTTATTACAGGTCTTAGTTTCAAACAAATACTTTCAGCTTATTATGCAAATTAAAACTGGTTTTGATTGCAGTGAAGTCGGCAGTACAGTTATGTTCACTTGTGGTCGGGACTTAAATGTCAAGGACAAATGGGAAGTATAATAAACACAACAATTTTTTTAAAAATCTAATTAACTGCCTTAGTGCATTGCCTTTCTCATGTAAAGAGCTTCTATTATTCTGATGCCTTTGATTAAGCTCTTTCAGAAAAATTCAGAGTTCCAGCTGTCCATCGTAATCGATGAGCTCAGCTAATTGCATCATGCTAGCCAGTGCCCTTCATCAGATAGTCAAGACTTTCATGAGCATTCATTTAGTGCCTGCAGACTTGACATTAACAAATTAAGCTGTCAGGAGTACAGGTGGCAGAGTGCAATCAAAATTTATTCCTCCTCCCTGCTTACTAGGCCATTCAGGGAAAGTAATTTTAGCATCCAAAACCAATAATCCAAGACAAAGCACCTTCACAGGTACCTCCACTTAAAAAAAAAAAAAAAAATCAGAACTAGAGAAAATGAGGATTTGAAAATATCCCCGTCAGATCATACTGGCAGGTAATAGGTGTGATACAATAATCAAGATATATTAGTGTGGATCTGCCTTGCTGAACTGTTTGTGTTATAGGGAAACACTTCTTTTTCCCATTACAGTAGCAAAGTTTTTGACTGTATTTTAGGCTTGCTATGCAAGGCAACTAAGGCTGGTTTTCAAGCACTGCTGGCACAGAGCAATTTTAAAACCGGTGCAATGCTTAAAAAGGGAATGACTAAGCGCACGGAGTGGCTGGCGTTGGGATGCCCTCCTATGGGACGTACCAGGTTGGAAAAGAATGTTCTTGCAAGTCCGCTATCTCTCTGCTACATCTAGCACAAAGGGACATGTCAGGGGAAGTTCAGAGTTTAGAGGAGGCTTTAAAACCCACCCAACTCACCACAAAACAAGCTGCAGTGAGAGCTTTGCTGCCTTAGTTAAACTGTTGGTGATCTCAATACTGCTTCAGTTCTCTCTGTTAAGATTATATTTTTGCTGTCAGCTGCAGGCAACATACTCCTTTTTGGCCACCAGCATATCCTTGAGTGCATAGGATAAACTTGAAGGGATCTGAGACAATTTCTTCTTTGTGCTGACTCTGGAGGATCCATGCGAAGCATTTTGGCAGTGAGATGGAATATGTATTTCTGTGTGACTTCATATCCAAGGCTAAGTTAAGCACTGATGGATTTGGGAGGGTTGTTAGCCAGTTTTCCAGGGTCTGGGCTTTTGGGTGGGGTTTTTTTCAGTTTTGGAAGGCCATTTTATGGGCACTTTTGCAGGGGTTGTAAAGTTCAGTGTGGATTTTTATGCAACTCATTTTCTTTAGCCAATGTTCCATTATTATGATCAAACAACTGGTGAGGAAGGGTGGGGAAGTTTCCCTGGAGGGAGAATGAATTTTAAAAAAAAAGTAGTGATATGCAGCTTGAATTAGACAAACAATTTGGAAGAGAAAGGGAAATGTCTAAAGACTCCAGACTGAGAGGAAAGAGGCCAGTTTAGGTCAAAGCATAATGCATGGGGAAATGCTGCACTGTGGAGGAGTGCACTATGTCAGTTAATCAGGGTGTGAGTACCATAAACAAATTGAGAATATCTGCTTAGAAATAAAGCGGGGGGGGGCGTGGGGGGGTGCGGTTTGCTTTAATCTTCTTTGGTTTTGTGGTTGTTAGAGTAAAACCCTTCCTGTCTTGACGAGGAAGAGCAGCTAGCCCCTTGTGCCCAAGGTTTCAGTGAAGGAGACAAGACACAGTCAACATGAAGAACCATTCAACTAAGAGCAGCCTCACAAAGGAACTGGGGACTCTCTAATAAATTTTCAGAGGCGGTAAGGGCATGAGAGACATTGTAAAGGATTAATAAATTAATAAGTACTTCCTGGAGATTTGGAGAAGGTGTACAAGGAGAAGAGCAAAATAAAAAATATAAGGAAATCTGAGTTTGGGACAGGTCTTCAATTTAAGAGAAGGATTTATCTTAATCTCTTCACTTTAAGAGAAGGATTTATCTTAATGTCTTCACTTTAAGAGAAGGATTTATCTTAATGGGGTCATTGTTATTCAGGGCCACCCATTCTCTTCTGTATGATGCGATGTGTTGCTGTTATCTATAACATCTGTCAAGAACCCAAATAAACTACATGCTGTGCTAAAATCCCACATCTTTCTCCACCAATGTATCCGCTGATACTAAGAATTTTCATTATCTACTAGCAAAATATACTTGTCCTGTTCCTCCTAATCAGATTCCCTCCAGACTTACACAAACCTACAAGCATATTTGATAAAATTAGGGACAATTCTATTGTAAAAATGGCTTAAAAAAAAAAAACTCGTATTACATTTTGTTTTGTTCTACCACAAGGTATCATTTTCCTGGCTATAACGCACAGATTTGATTTGTTTTGGATAATTTTATCTTAACAGATAAGCAGACATGCCCAGAACTTATATGAGAGACCATCTGGAAACAGTAGGTTCTGGATGTAGAAGCCAAGGTGTCAGAGCAAAAAACTGGGTCACAAGAAACTGAATTATTGGAATATTACAATGGTTCTCTTGCCACCGGCAAGATGGCATGGGAATTGTAATAGGAAATGGAAAGGTTCAACTGTTCATCCACAAAAGACAAGAAGCACAGCCTCCATCGCTGCGAATACTCTTCACCTTGTCTCACCAGCCCCACCTCTTCCAGTTCACTTTTTAACATCTACAAGTCTTTGCCATTTATGCAACACTACATATGATGGTGTTTTGTTTTCTTATGAACCCTTCTACAAGTGAAGTTAGGCTAACACTTCTTACTCACCTCTAAGCAATTTGCTAGGAAAACTGTCTAAGAAGCATACAGAACATTAGAATCCATAAGGAATGAAGCAGATATTACCATTAATGGTAGCATAGCATGTCTACAGTTCAGGCCATTCAACCGGAATAATGATATAGCAAGAGTACCAGGAGGTTCAGATAAGAATGTTAAAAACTACCAGAAGTACTGAAAGACTTTCATATTGAAAAACTATGAAAATGTTATTATTACTTATTGGTTACCTCTGGGAAGAGGAAATTGGATTGGGAAAACACTATCCTCATTCTGAATGACCTCTAGCAACCAGTGTAGGTTGGATTTTTCAAGCTGTCCACTACTACATATGTTGTGGTTGATTCCTACTCTTGCAAGGTCCATCCAGTTCCCAAGGACAAGGCTTTTACCAAGAGAGAGGCAACTGTTTCCCTGTTACACTCTGGAGGTGGAAACTTTCAGACATCTTTCTTGGTAAACAAGATTGCCTTTAATCAGTAGTATTAAGGAATGTAGTATCACATTTCCATGAGATTTGCAAGATTTTGGCATGCTTAATTGAAGAGTTTTACAGTGGAAAAATTGGGCAGCGACAAGTATCATGGCACAGAAACACTATGAGGTTGGCTGTAAGCAATTTGGAATGAGCCAGATTCCAGTGTTGCCAGTAACTAACAACATGAGGGATGAGAGCTGTTGGCTTTAAAGTGTTTTCATATGGGAAAATAATTAGTTGATGCCCTTAAATGGTATGGCAAAGAAGGAAAGAACATGCTTATGTATTCCTGCACCAGCTCTGCAACTTGAAGTCTGACCGTATGACATCCTTGAACCCTACAGCATAAATTCTACCTTCAACCTGCAAACTGAGACCATTCCAAGAATGACATAATCCAAAACACATGAAATAAGTTAACAAAAGTGATGTTTTTGTCTGCATAGCTGCAATTTTATTAGTATCTCTTTCTGGCACAAACTGTGACAGAAAAATTCTTGTTTGATGCCCCTCGATTGCCGCAGGTTTCTGACTGTAGATAACTAATTCATTTGATGATACACAGGTATGCTGCCAACGTCTTCTAACCTTTACAAAGGTACTTTGAACACTGGTTCCAAAATATTTTGGATGGCAAACATCAGTCAACTGTCAACATTTCCACTGGACCACCACACAATATTATCCAATGTTCAACTGGTAACATTTGGCACTAGACCTCAAAAGGCTGCTTGCAGATGTCCCACTGGGAACTGACAAACCACCAGTGGCCCACACACAACAGCTTGAGATTGGCTAATTTGGAATATGTTATTTGTAATAAGCCTTCCACTGGATTCTTCCTTTTGTCTTTCACCAGTCCTACTGTCTATCACAGTGAATCAAAAACAAATGTTAAAAACTGTGGAAAGAACTTGTAAAAAGAACAGAAGATGATACAGTGAAAACAGAAGGAGAAACTCCTGTTTCTGCACCCTGCCATATTGAAGAAGTCCTGTTTCAAATCCCAGGCTGCTTACGTAACACAGCCACATCATCTCTGCCAAAGATAAAGAAACTGGAAGTCTATCACAGCATAAATTTATATTTAAAGGTTTATATTTCATAAGTACTCTATGCGTCTTTTTAATTTTTTGAATTGTTACACAAATCTGCAGTTTTTGAAAAGGAATGCAGAAAACTGCTTTTGTAAGCAGTTATTTTTTAGCAAGCTATTCCACTGCATAGTGATATTCAGGGATAGATATAATATTTTTTGCTCAAAAGACTTTGGTTATATTTTTTCTTCTATGGGACTAATATATTTGGGGAGATCGATCTTATGAGCTGTGTTCCATTTTTTTCATTTCTTCAGAATAAATTATTCAGTACTCCATAATTTTACCATTTGAAGCTATCTGTATTTTCTTTGTCATATAGAATCACAACATGAAATTTTTCAGATTTTTAAAGCCTTAGGCCAGCCTGCGACTTTCCGAAGACATTAAGCAGACATCAAGCAGACATCTTCCTCCTTTTAGGACGTTGATCCTGAGAATAATTACAATATTTCTTCTCTCAAACTGCTGTAAATTAGCATGGTGAACTCTTTTACAAGGATACGAATATCTTTGTTCTAATTTTACATAAAGAAATACGATGGGTAACAATGTTTTCTTCACTTGGTAACTTTTGACCATTCCAAGAGTGATATTTTCTGTTTTCTGTAAAAGTGTTTCAGGCATTTTGCATTATTAATAACCTAGTAGGTGGGATACCTCCATCATACTCTGAAGTCCATTTGGTTAACTGCTATATGTGTGCAATAAATACCAGGCTTTCCTTGAAGAACTTGTAATCTTAGTGTGCTTAATGACATTTCTAATGGTATTTCTTGCTCTGGTGAAGCAGATGAATACTTGAAGAAAGTCCCTCAATGGACGTGCAGGGTGCAGATGGTCAGCTGCCTGCACTGAGCAAGGCCCATGATGCTTCTTCTTCCTGACCAGGTGGCCTGTAATAAACACCCACAACAGTGCCACCCAAGTTAATTCTTACTCATAAGCTCTTGCTTCTTTCTTCATCCACTCCTAGGCAGAGCTCCATCCATTCAATTTGCTTTCTCACATAAAAAGCAACTCCACCACCTAACCTTGCTGGCTTGTCTTTCTTAAAAGTACGTGGACAGCCGTGACAGCGCTCCGGTCACGCAAGCTGTCCCACCATGTCTCTAACTGCAGTGAAGTCATGGCCCTGTGACTGCTCACGGGTCTCTAATTCCTCGTGTTTATTCCCCATGCTATGTGCCTTGGTGCACAGGCATTTCAGAGGGGTAATGGAGCATGCCACTTTCCCAGGAGGGTCACAAGAAGTATACACACCCTTCTGGTGGTTGGCCTCCTTGTTCTCAGCTTGAGAGGCAACTAAGGAACATTTGCCACTGCTGTGACTGGCCTGCTTATTCCCCACATGGATGCAATGCTGTGAGCACTGCCAATTTGGACACCATCCCCCAAGTCCTTCAGTTTAAAGCCAACCTCACCAAGCTGTCAAAGGCCTGGGAGCAGACATAGAAGATTGGGTGGTGGTTGGTTTTCCAAAAAACAAAAAATATCCAAAAAATTGTCTCACACATATTATGGTAATTTGCTGCACAGTTCACCAGGTAGTTAAATTGCAGTTCCCATGCCACCATGGGAACTGCAATTCTGTCATTTACTGTCAAGATGTTTCATTCCCTTTCTTGCCCCTGATCTTTACACCTCAAGGTTGTCCCTGTAGCAGGAGGCCTGCTGGGATGCTCATGGAGACCCTGCCTGGGGCCTCCCTGGTCTTCTGCTTCGTGAGCCTTCAGACCTTTTACAGGCCATTTGCAGGGCTGCCTTTACTAGAAAGAATTAGAAAAGTCCTGGCAGCCATGACATCTCACCCTCAGGCTCTGGGAGGATCGTGTGCTTGCCACCATATCAGGTTCAGCTCACAGAGAGAGGCTTCTATTCCTCTCAGGATGGAAATAGCTGCAACTGCCATTTATATATTTTATTTCTTCCTCCTACCCTTAGTCCTGAACCTCATATCCTTGTGTCATACAGCATTTTCTTTTCTGCTGGGGTAATACTTTGTCCCACAAGCTTGAGTGGCCTTGCCTGCTCAGCTACACCATTTCTGAATAAGACAGAGTTTCTTCACAGTGAACTTCCATACATCCCTCTGTACAGCATTTACGGGCCCAAAACTGTACCCTACAGGTGTGTGGAAGTTAACAGAGCCCCAAAACTATTTTACCCTCAAATGCCTACTAGCTGCTTCCTTGGTTGATAATACTTTCAACCAGAAAGAAAAGAGTGAAGGGAGGGAAAAAAGGAGAGTGAAGCTCGGTAAGCCAATTTCCATGAAGATTTAAGAATGAAGCCTGACAGGCCAGTGGTGCTACTGCTGCCTGCGTACAGGTCCACTGACGGACAGGGTGCTGACCCCTTGGCTGGAGCAGTGGACATTAGTATAATTATACCCTGACTTCATACCAAAATCTAGCAAGGATTACTGTCTTGTCTTTTTGAAATCATAATCACAAAATGAAGTGAGCTGTGGGCAACATATTCAGCTCGCTTTCATATACACACTGCAAGCCTTGTTACCAGGGCCTCACAAAGCATCTCTTGAAAAAGGAATACAAGATGCTCATTGTAAATAAAAGTTCATGAGCCTGAGGAATGAAGTCATTTTCCAAAATCGCAGTGAACTATATTCTTTTTCACGAGCCAACAAGAAGCTGAGAGGTGGGCTTGAGGGAGAGGAACTGAATGAAGCATGTTAGAGAAATCACTTAGCCCTATTAGCCCATGGCACAGCCAGGCTGTCTCCCTCCTCCTCTTCCTCCTCCTCCTCCTCCCGCCCACAGCCTCCCCTCCCCCATGACACAAGAAATGGCTAGTCTAGCGGGGTTCTTTTTTTTTTTATTCATTTTGCACCCTTTCTCCCNCTCTTCCTCCTCCTCCTCCTCCCGCCCACAGCCTCCCCTCCCCCATGACACAAGAAATGGCTAGTCTAGCGGGTTTCTTTTTTTTCATAAATTTGGCACCTTTCTGCCTTCTGCTGAATAAACTGGCGATGTTAAAAAATAAACAGCCAGGAGAGTCAATGATTTGTTTGGAGCAGTCAGATGGAGTTGTGGGGGGTTGGCGTGGAGGGGGAGGAAAGGGTGACCTCACTTTCTGAACAGCAAAGTTTGAGTGGGAGGGTCTCCACACGAAAGGTAAAAAAGGGAATGATGTGAACATATGAAGGAAGCCAGAGCACTGAACAGAGCGTCAGTCTGTATCCTGACAGGGGGAGATAAGGTGGCTGGAGAGCTAGTGGTGCTTTCCTGGAATACAATCTCTGTTTGACACTCTCTGCTTAAGCACTGCCCAGCTGTATGTTATTGTGCTGGAGCCTCTGGGGAAAAAGAGGAGCCACAGGCACGGAGAGTGAACGAGGGAGGCAGCAAAAGCGTTTTTCTTCCCTTCTTTTCCTTTTTTTTTTCTTTTTTTTTTTTTTTCCCTCTTTTAAATCGGGATCCGGTTAGACTGCCTTGAAGTGCCACATCTGGAAACTGAATGCTGAAAGAAAGTTAAAATAACTGAGGCACCAGTAAGCCAAGGGGGGCTGATTGCAGAAGAGGGTAAACAATTACTGAGACGCTAGAAGACCACTGCTGGATGTAAGGGGAGGAAATGGCTTTGATCTCCGCCTGGCCCCTCGTTTCTCCTGTATTATTCTTTTTGAGATGCTTCTCCTCCAGCACAGCCTCGAGTGAGGGAAGCGTTTTTCAGTTTGACATTGAAGGTAGCTCAGCGGTCAGCACGCAAGAAGCCACTGTTATCAGAGGGCAGCAGCAGGCAGTAGCTTCTGGAAGTTGGGTGCCTTTTGCTGAGGTACAGTAATTCCCTTCTCTCTCTAGTGTCTGCAATTTTCTGCTTTCACCTGTCTGTGTCAAAGCTCCCATCTGGTTAGCGTTAGCTTAATCATTTGATCCTTAAAGCGATACAGGAGCATTTGGGGCGGGGGGGAGGTGGTCTGAGACGTTGCATTTCGGGACTGGAGAGATACAGTTCAGACTTCAAAATGTACACATGCCCTGCCTGCTGTGAGCAGACAGCTGCTGTACTTTGCATGAAGCTGGCTTAACATGTCTCTGACTTTCCTGCCAACAGAACTAAACAGGCCTGTCCAAACAGAGCTATTTTACAAGAGTTAATTGTCACAACACTTTTCTGCTTGCCTTGTAATTCCTGCAATTGTAATCCACTGAAACTTCCCCAAAGAGTCTGTCTTTTGATCGCAAACTCTGTACCGTAGAAGTTTGTGCTTTTGCCTCTGAATGCCATCTGCCACTGAAATCTGAAGTTTGTTTTCACAGTGAAAGCAGGGGATGATAAATCAAATGCATCTAGAAAACTGCCTGCAGAGAACACACCTGCAGAGATTGTAAGACTTCCAAAAATTATGTGGTTGGGTTTAGTGACAAATGAAATTAGAGAGATCTGGGAAGCAATTTGACAATGAAAAATTTTCCCACCACCCCTGTATTTTGAGATTGATTTATACTCCTCATTTTAGCAACACTGCATTGGGAATGGTCTACTCAAAAATACATCTTGAGGAAATAATAAATTACTCCAGCATGCATGGGGGGTGGGGTAAGGTTGGAAGTGGAAAGGTGGACACAACACAGTAATATCTCATGCGTGGTAGATGCAAAGTAGGAGGCTAATTGAGTTCCATAAGGTCATGGGAAGGGAAAGAGTAGTTCTTCTAAGCATAACATTCAAAAATGAGGTGAGATTAGCACAGCTGTGTCACTGTCACAATATCAAGATCACAATCTCCAGTATCGCATGGCTGATTTTCCACCTACAATCCACTTGCCAGAATTAACAGCCGTGGAAATAAGTGCATGAAATCTTCAGACAGCCAGGGTTGCTGCAGGGCTGGGCAGAGCTCATTCTCCTGCTCCAAGCAGCTGGACAGGCTCAGGAAACGCCTGCCCACCCTGCCAGAGACTGCACAAAACAAGACCTGTGTGAGAAAACTGAAGGTTAAACCCTGCTTTGCTCGAAATAAGGACTCTTAGGAGCCATCCCAGATTTTGGACAGGCTCCATGATGTGGGATGTACAGATTTTCTCCTCTGGCCTTGGATCGGTCCCGGGAAGCTGCATAGCCACCTGTTGCTTACAACATGGAAAGTCCCTCAATGAAATGCCTGACTTAAGAGCTGGATGGGTTTTGTAGCTGCTTTTCACAGGATAATGAGCATCAGTAATTATTAGTTTTTCTTGATAAGACAGTATAGTATGGTTTTCCCAAAGACAGAGTTTACATTTCTTCATGTAAGTATATTAGATTTTACCTTGGGAAAGCGCTGTGAGATATACTGGACACTGCAGGGGAAAGACACTTTAGTTTCCTTCAACCATTTCAATCCTTCCTAAAGTTTTCTTCAGGCCAGCATAATAGACTCAATAGCTGGTGTTTCCTCTGGCAGTTTACTTCAGCCCATGCAATGGCAGCACTTAGACTCCGGATCCCATGTTACAACTGGATGACAGTGCCTGGTATCATCACGCCAAGGCCCGCTGCAGAATGTTGTAGCTTCATGAGAAAGAAGCAGGGACTTCAGGACCTTTTGCTGCATATTTCAGGACCCAACTCTCTGGCAATTTCCAAGGAAGCCCAGTGGGATGTCTTTTGGGGATAGGACTGATGGCTCTGTAGCAGTGAGAACCCGCTTACCCATTGCAGGTAAGCGGGTGTGGTTGGGAGCAGGATTTGAGGAACAGGCTTTAAGCCTGGAGGTTGATGTAGCGGCCAGAGAGTGATGGTTTGATAGTCTCTTAGCCAAGGAAGGAACATGACTTTTGGTCCTCAAAGAGCTTCTCACTCCCACAGCTCACCTCCCCTCCCTCAGCCTCAGGAGCAGGGTTATCCCAGCAGGTTTGAATTAGCCTCTTTTGAAGCGTGTGTTCTTAACCCACAGCTCACAGTGAACCACAGAGTAAACTCCCTTACACAGCGCGGTTTGATTCAGCTCCTTCATCTAAATATTGACTCAGGCCTACAGCTCTCCCGAGCAGACAGCGGCTGTTAGTCACATCAAATAGTGCCAAATTATACAAAGGGGGCAGTTTCATAACGCAGAGTTACAAAGCCACGGATGGGGCTTCGTTGTGGTCTGTGGTGAAAGTCAGCTGCAACATGAAACATGCTGGTGGGAGTTTCCAAGATGTAACTGGTGGGATGCTCTTGAATCCCAGTAAGAGTTTGATATTATGAATCTATAGAAGAACAAGAGATCTCAATTAATGTAAATACTTATTAGCGAATATTTCTCAGCTTTCCAATCCTCTTTCTTTACCATGTGTGGCAACCCTAAACTGGGAAGAACTGGGAGAAGTGGTTTAAAAAATCAAAATTATTGTGGAGCTTTGCGTTTTTTTTTTTTTCTGGATTTAAATTAAGACCTCTTAAGAGATAAGAACAAACTACATTTTTAATGCTATGCCTGTATGCTGTATCCATGCACAGAGGACCATGGGCTGGACTTCAGGCAACATCAGCTACCTTGGTGCCCTGGTTCTTAATAATTATGTGATCCAGTACACCTAAATTAGGCATATAAATTGTTCCTGGATGTTTCAATCAGAATCACAGACTCTCTTCAGGTATAAACCCAAATTTCCCATACATTGGAGACATTAGGTTTTTTAAGCCTCTAATTCCTGGTGGTGTTCCCTGGAAATGCTCAAAGGAGTCTCTTCCTCTGTAAGGACTTTGTTGGATGCTTGCCTCAGGAGGACTTTATTAATCAGCTGAAGCAGATGTTTAAATTAACTGGACTAGATTCCACACAATGAAATGTTGTGTTACATATATATAAGGAACACTGTTAGTGACCACCATGGGATAAGATATCTGCCTCTTGTTGCAAAAAAAACTGCTTATAAATTGATTAAAATTATTCAGAAAAGTATCATGAGAAGGAATACAGTGTAGGAATTTGAAGATAGCTGAGAGACTCTGCAATCCAATTTGCCAGCTCAGAGGGAGGTTAAGAAAAAAATTTGTACTTATTGTGTAAGTACATACACAGGCAAAAATAATTAACAACAGGCTTGTTAGTCTAATAAATTAAGGTCTTGGCAAATGCAACAACTGGAAACTGAAGGTGACTATGTTGAGACTACAGGTTAGCTAAAAATTTTATTTTCAAAAGTGATTAAGCACTGGAGATTTTATTCAGTTGTGTTGGTTTGTCCATGAAGAGGCAGATCAATACGAGAAGCACTCTTAAGTACTCGGTTTCTTGTGTGCTATTTGGGAAATTAAGTTTCTTGGCTCACAAAGACAATAAGGGGAGGTGGGAGAGATGTTACGGTGCCAAATCCTGGTGTCTGTGGGGAGACAGAGAGAAAAAGAGTGAGCGCAGAGCAGTGGATCCAGCTCATCAGTGAAACCCAACAGCAGTTGGGGGCATGAAGTCATAGATCGATTTTTCCAAACAAGGATAGATTAAAAGATTTCATAAGAAGATTCATAAGAGATGGAAGCAAAAGATTTAAAACTGACGGGCAGATATCAAATAAAAGCAAACAAGCAAGTGGCAAACATCAGAGATTTGTGTTTTAGTGTTCCACTCACCAGCTTGGACACAGCAGAAGGAAAGGGAGTTCCAGGTTTAGTGAGGCACAGAGGTAAAACTGTAAACCAGAAGTTCTGAAACAGTTATAACCCACTGCCAAACACATGCCTCTAAAATAAGAGGCAGGTCACACATTACCATTTGGGTCTGAAGCCTGCCACTGTCAACATTAGTGTTTTTAAATTCCACTGATATAATGGTTTTAATTATATAGGTGTAGATTTTGTTCTCCATTAGGAAGAAAGTTCCTTAGAGAGTCTAAGGTGAGAATAAACAATGGCACAAGACTTCAAATACTAGAGAGTATGGCAAATGATTCCCTGTGATCCACACTGTGCAGTCACTCTTCTTAATGTAAAATGAATGTAGAGTGACATCCAGTAAAATAATCATTTCATTCTGATATAAAGGACTACAAGAGGCCAGAGACCAGTATAGGAGATGAGTGTGGGAAGGATTAGGGGAAGAAAGGGAAGGCAGACATTCTGTGGAGACATCTACCAAACCAAAGAAAGATAATCTCAAATGTCCTCCATGGAAAGAAGAAGTGCAGTAAATAAAAGAAAAAGTGCAGTGGGAAAGGAAGTAAACTAAAGCAGGAAGAAGACAAAGGAGAGGAAAAAATTAGAGCAAGAATGAGATAATCAAGAGTCTTAAGAGTAAAAAAAAAATGAAGTTGGGACAGGGCAGGAAGCCAGTTCCCAGAGTGAAGGAAGGCATGATATTGTTGGACAGATGGAAGAGGAACACTGTTTCCAGCATCAGTGTTTTTGACTCAGGGGAAAGGCAGAGAGGCAAAAGTCCTTTAAAGGAAACAATTATCATAGTCAAGTCAAAATTAGCCATTTATTATAAGAGAAAGTAAGGGGCAGAAGTTATCTGAGGGAGCTTGTGTGTTAAAATGACATGTCTGACAGTCATTTTTTCCCACCTGACTTTTACCAGCAGCTGCTGATAAATAGCAACAAGCAGTATTTGAGGTGCTTGCTTTCTAGTTCTTTAAAGTGATAAGCAATAATTAGCATGAGACCTGTGACAAACTCACCTCTCTAAAATGGCTCACATTAAATATATAAAATGACAGCAATCATATGTCCCAGCCACTTCTTAACAAATACTCAAACTATCGCCAAATTGCCTTCATTCCTTTTCCCCAAAAATGCTGAAACAGAAAATCTTGCAAACTGTTGAGAGAAACCACAATTTGATCCTTACTTGTAGCATTAATCTGTTCAAAACAAACTAGTACTACAAGAAGCAGCAGAAGACCTAATCCTGAGGTGTGAGCCAAAAAGGGTTTCAGCTTGACAAGAATCTTTATATGTTTTTAAGATAATGTGAACTGCATCTACTTTAATAAAGCAGATCTTTAAATTAATTCACTTCAGACCCCTGAGGTTATGTTAGGTTAACTCTTATAATAGGCAATTTGGATTTCTAGCTGCTGGTTTTTTCTGATACAACAAGGTTATGTTCTAAGAAACATCTATTAGTGGGGAGGAAGTTTTAATGCAGATGTTTGTGATTCCAACTTAAGTTTCTCATCTAAACTTTAATGAAAATCAGCTGCTTGGATTAGCGCCACCAGTCCCCAAACCTTTTAAATCATAGGAAGCTGAAGCAAATGGAAGCACAAGACACAGCAGATGGATAGTTGGAAATTTTCTCCATTTCAAGAAGATGTATAAAACATCCACCAGAAAACACAGTTTAAACTCCACTGCAGTGAATTCCCACAAAGTTTTGGGCAAGTACCAGCAAAGTGCCCCAAAGCTTATTCAGGGCTGTGAAAAACCAATAAAAGGCATTTTATGCCCGCTCTTATTCACAACATGGGAAGCAAGGAAGGAATTAAAAGTCCAGCTTTTCCAGAGGGCATGAGAAAAAATA
>VYZQ01008876.1:62648-83556 GCA_013400655.1 Mystacornis crossleyi
TCCAATTCTTTGTCATTAAATGATCTCAAAGAGATTTTCCTAACTGTCAGTCAGGATACATAAAGTGTGTATTTGACAATGAAAACAGATTGACTAAAATGTAGTAAATATGATCTGGCTTTCTCGTTCCTGTTTAGCTGTATTGTGCATTTCTTTATATAGTTATTTTCTTGAAATAAACACTTCGTAAATACTAGAACCCTTTTTTTTTTCTTTTATGACAAACCAACAAGAAACAATGCTAAACCCACAGCATTCAAGAGCCAAAGAATGAGAGAGTGATGTTAAAAATATTTTAGATATTACTATTCCAACTTTACAAGACATTGTTTGTAACAACTAAAATGTTATTGTTTAAGTCATGACATATGGAAACCAGGGAGTATGAGACGAACTGGCACACCTGAATGTTAGTTTGAAACATAATTTAATAATTACTGAACAAAAAGATTTCCTGGATGAACAACTTCCAATATGTTCTGTAAAAATAGACTTTTTAACTAAAACTGTAAGACTCAGAATAATTGTTTGACTCTGCCTACCCAACAAAATGAGTAAAAATAACTCATTCAGCCTTTGATCATTGCTGTCAGGACGAAAAGTAGCTATGTAGAACCAGCACCTAAACCAGACACTTTCTGAGCTGTTTACTACCCTGTTACCACCCTACAATGCATCCTTTTACTCTTTTATGAAAAATCTTCTAAGTGGCAAGAGATTAGCAGACTTTTCTGCCAAGGCTAATGCAAGGCCAGTATGTCCTAGGGTTTCCTACTGTGGTTTCCCACCTCTGAGCCTGGATGGTAGCCCATGGAGAGCCACAGAGAGCCTGCCATTCATGACTCCCTTATGCTGTGCTCCCCTCTCCTAGCTCCAGGGACCCTTCCTCAACAGCACTTTGTGAAAACAAGCATTTGTCCAGACCCAGTATCCAAAAAAGAAAATAATTAAAAAACCCTGGCAGGACAAAATATAACACAGCCTTCCCTACCGTGTCTATTAGAGTCCTTCACGCCGCAGAAAGGCTAACACAGCCTGGCCCATTGAGGGCTGGCAAGGTCTTCAGAGCACCAGTACCTGGCACAGATCCATTCAGGGAGAGGTGGACAGGTATTGGAGGTCTAGACATGGTGTAAGATCAGGGGGAATTTGCATACCTTGCTCAGCCTTTTGCAAGTTTGTGGTTTTCTGCTGCTCTCTATTTCCAGTCAATGGCAAGGATAGTCTGCAGAGGCTCAAAATGGTCTCTAAGGCACAGTTAATTACTTTTAAGTCATCTGGAAACAGGGTGTTTGGTGATGGATTTCTATGAGGCAGGAGAAAAGAAATTGCTGGGTTTTTCTCTTGATGCATTGATTCTTCCCTCTCTTTGAGCCAACAAAAAATTTATTTCTTTGTTATTAGACTATGCCAATGATGAAACAAGCTCAGAGGCTTCTCCCCAGCCCTGGCTTTTGTTTTCTCCTTTCGGAGCACAACCTCTGCCCAGCTTCATCCTGAATGTCAGGCATGCAGTATAAAGTTAACCATGCTGAGCTCTCTCACTCCCTTCCTGCACACTTGCAAAGTGCTAGAACAATCCAGTGGGAAAGCCCTATTTCTGAGAGCTGCCCAGAAACACAGGATCTTCCCATTAGCCTTCCCCAGCAGCTGTCTGTCTTGTCCATAACTGAGCCACCCTTGGGAGGCAGAGATGGATGAAAGCTCTTTCTCTTCATCTTTCAAGATTTTCACATTGGCTTGGGTTTCTTTCTAACAGGCTTTTAAATTAATTATATGGCTATTGGTCAAGCAGATCACTGTTTTTCTCTGCTGTGATTCCAACATTTCAAAGAGCTGCAAAATCAAACCAGGAAATACTAGAAATCTGGAAGGGGGGAAATTGATGCAAAAGGGAAATCAAAAGAAGCTTGAGATTTACCCTCTCAATCTTAACAGTGTCCCACAAGCATAGTTGTACCTGCTTTAAAACCCACTTTTCTTTTTCATCCCTTGAAAATTTTTGTCTCTATCTGGAAATCTCTCAGGGAGTACTGTAGTTTGTCAGCTGATTATGTCTCACTTATCTGAGAGACTCAGTGACTTAGAATGTACATTTCATGTAAGTGGGGACTGGGTGGAGGGTGGTTAATGAGGAAACAAAGTAGATTTATCCCTTTTCCTGTAAATTGAATACATTTGGCCTTTTTTTTTTTTTTTGAGAGTGGAAAATTAACCAGCTATCCTTTCAAGTGCAGATTTTCTATTTCCAACAGTGAGCATCTGTAAGAGTAAGTTTTTTACTCAGTTGCAGAAATAATAAGTAAATTAGAGACTGGTATTAATCTCTGATTCTTATCCAGCTTCCAGACAGCTGAAACACTTTAGCCAGCTCCCTTTTTAGAGAAGAATGCCTTTTAAGCACAGGCTTTGTCTTTCCCACTGTATATGGAAAAAATGACTGTGCAGTTCTATGGAGAATGCCTAGCTGAGATATGTTTATGTTGGATCCAACCCCATCTCTGTTACTGAATGGCAGTTTGTTTTCCACTTGAACTGGGGAAGGGATAACAGTCTGGAAACTTTTTCAACACAGGAAATTTTTTAAAAATTTAATACAATTACTAAGTCAAGGTAATAGATAATGTTGTTGTTCTGCATAAAGCTATCTAGCTTTCAGCTATTTCTTGTTTTCGCGGGAGTCCTCATCAGTCTGTCACTGCTGCAGTGGAGGCATGCACAAACCCACCCAAGGAATCAGAATACAGAGTGACAGTGGGCTGGGGAGGAGGTTCCTTGTAATTTTTTCCTGCACACCATGCTCTGCTTTGCTTACTGGTTTGGAGGTTACCCATGTGTAGTTAGCCATATTCACTCTTTCTGACTGCTACCTCTACCATGCCGTAGGGAGAAATAGATGTAACACTTTTTTCTGTGTCTTCCTGCCAGCCAGATTTTATCTGGAATTGTAGCAACTAATTTCAGTCTTGCTAGTTTTAGTTTTAGCAATCTCTGAGCTCTGCGCCTAAAACTTTGAGAAGATGGTTTCCACCAGGTTCATAATCTGTCCTTTATTATCATCGAAAATAAACTTCTGTTTTGGAGGCTAATGAGTTGATAACTCATCAGGTAATACATAAGTAATCCCAGTTGTCATGGATAAGTCAGAAAGTGAAGTTTGCAAGTTAAAAAGTTATGAAGTTAGTGTCTTGTCTTGTGTCACTTAAGGCAATCACAACTTTTCCAGTAAATTCTGAGGGGAGCTCAACCCCCCCATATGTATAAACGATGGAGAACTTCCAGTGTTTAGTCACTGCTTAACACAGCAACAGTTGGAAAACCAGACTAAATTCAGTCATCAGATATACTCTTTAGCAGCTGCAGACTGGCCAGACATGGTGTGCCTGGCTCCAGATCAGCCCTGTGCTCTCAGATGGGACCATCACTGGGGTTGCAGGCATAAAGGAACAATATTGAGATCCATGCACAGGGAATGACAGAAAGGACACTGGTAACAGAAAATAATGCTTCATTTGTTTCATCGCTTATTAAGCAGTTCATTTACTGAAAAAGATTACAGGTTCACAATCAGTGTCACTGTTTTATTTATCATTGTTTTGGTGTTCAAAGATTCAAATTACTGAGCTTCACAAAAACACACTGCTGCAGATTTAATGAGCATTTCATAACACTTACCTATAACATCCCATTATTACATTAATTTTCCCAGATCTATGGCAAATGCACTCACTGAGGTTTTTTTATCAAACCTATCTCATTTAAAATTCCAATTAAAAATAAGAATTTGCAAAAATATTGGAGGGTTCCACTGAATGACTATTTAAGCAGGAAATAATTTGCTTTTACATTTGCAAATTAAATAACAAAACAGAAAGCTTGTTAGTGTGCAATTCACATAATTATTTTAGTTTGCAGTCTCATTAAATGCAATTAGAACTGAGACACCTGTCAAGATAAGTGGATAAAAAAAGATTACCAGCATTGTGCCCAAATTTCTTCACCAACTTCTGGTTAATTTCTAATTTAAACATCAGTGGAACACTGGAAGTAGTAAATATTTCACAGTTAACAATGTCAGTAATTTAGAAGAACAATATAAGGATTTAATGTACTACACCAGGGTGCTTATTGTAAAACTATCATGAACACTGATTTGAAGACTAAGCTAAAAAATGTGTTCCTCTCAGGAAGGTTTAGAGTTTTAAAAATAAATTTGAAGTTGCAAATGGCTAATTTTCATGAGGTTTCTGCCTTTGAAATGGTAAATACTATAGAGTGGTTTTTTGTATGCAGGCAGTTCCCTTACAGCTGTAGTGTCCTGTCAAATGGGGTAATTAACTGTCTGGCTATGATGTCACACACTGAATTAATTTCTCCAGCAATAATAGTTAGAATGTGACCTTTCTAGTTCAGAAGAATTTGATACTGTAGACCAGAGGTAATGAAGGCTTATAGAAATTATAAATAGAGCTTGGAGGCCTAGGGAAACTGGTGAGCAAGCTTGTTTGTTTTTAATTCTCTAGTTTGTAAGGCTTCAAAGCTCAGATAAATTTAGAAAAAATCAACAGAGAATAAATAAAATTGCAGAACAGATGTTCACTTTTGCCTGTACATTGTGGAGTACCTCATGGTGGAGAGCAGAACTTCTGTCCATCTCTCTCTACGATTACTTTGATGGTAGAGCATGTCTGACCAACAGGTCAGTAATTAACTTCTGAGGGCCTCATTCTCCAAGAGGAAGACAAAGATCCTTCTGAAATGTCACTTCATAGGGATTTATAGGTTCAAGTACAAAGGCAATCTTGAATTTATTACTCACGGTCTGGGAATTTAAAGTCCATTTATTTCTTCAAATGATAACTTAAGAGTGAAGAATGACAGCACTGTGAAAGGGCACCAATAGGGCATTTTATTTTTAAAATTAGTTATAGTTTACCTCAGTGGTTTGAAGAACTAATAGAAATCTCCTCCTTAGCCAAGACCTGGTCTGGGAAGATGCACATAGTAAATTAGGAGAAAATAATAGGACACATAAAGGGGAAGTTACCAGCAGAACTAATGTTCTTTTTACCTTGAATAAGAGCTTCTGCTCTTAATTTGTTTTTTCAAGAAGAGAAAAATGCTTTCATCATTGTATCTAACAAAAACAAATGCCACAGAAGACATTTTTTTAAAACAACTTCTATATCAAATAGCTTTTTCCATATTGATGTTTCCTTCCTTGTATGGAAAAAACGGATTTTCCTTAAATATCTTAAAAGCTCACTTATAAAGTTAGTTTGAAGCTTTCATGGGAAATTTTATCACTGAACTGTAATTCTGTCTCTCGACGCTCTTTGACTAATCCTTTTCATGTATCTGGCATGCTTTGACAGTAAATCATTGCAGGTCACTCATAAAAGTTACCCTCAAATACAAGAGTGAGGTTTAACCCTAAAAAAGAATGGTGGGGAAAATGGGGAAGGCGGAACAATGCCAAGCAGTGCTGTGTACATATCAAAATGTCTTCAAACCACGGCTGTTTAGCTGACAGCCAAAATGTTCTTTCAGCAATGCCTTAAGAAAAGTCTTGGGTCCAGAAACAGCTTTATGTTCGCTGCAGGCATCTGGAACAAGCAAAACACGATTTCCCTATGTCTGGCCACACGGGGATACTCAGTATCCCTGATGGTTCTCACTAGTTCTCTTGAAAGACATGAAGTTGTCAAGGAGTGTCACTGCTGGGTACACTGGGTACATCTGGGACACTGGAATTACACTGTGTGCTCTGCCTTGGATTACACTGGATGCATCTGGATACAGTGACAGATAAGGGGCTCTAGGTAGCCCTGCTTGGACCAGTCAACCTCCAGAGGTCCCTTCCAACCTCAGCTGTTCTGTGATTCTGAGTGAGTGTGGTCATTATTCCATTTTACTGATCGAGAAACTGAGTGAAAGAGTAATGTTCATCATCACACAAGGCACGAGCAGAAGAATGTGTTTTCTTGAGTCCAAGTGTCCTTATGAACATAGAGATAGAGCAGCTCATGCATGGAAACAAGGTGATGAATTTCTTTGATGTTCAGCAAGAAGGAATATTTTTGGTACGATAATTTCCAACAGTCTAATGAAACTATTGCTCTGGAGATGTTTGTAGATCAGAGGTGAAGCATATGTAATAAAGTGGATGAGTGGCTGGGACCAGGTGCAGGGATAAGCAGGGGCAGCAAAGATCGGAGACGAGGAGTAGGAGGACAAATGGAAAGCAGAACAGGGAGGACACAAGCATGAACAGAGAACAGGGCAACAACAGAATGGCTGTGGGAGCCAGTGGGGGCAGGTGGAGATCCAAACCCCTCAGTGTAATGTTCAGTTGCTCCATTAATAGATACAGCTCAGGAGAAGTGCCGAGGCCTCCCCCAAGAAGGGCCAATGAACAATCATCTCATCTGGTTGGCATTTACTGTAATACTGTTTAAATGACATTCAAGCCTCGTTGCCAACAAGAGAGACATATAATATAGACAAGACTAAAAGGTAACCTATAAATAAAAGCTAGGGTGAGCTATAAATACAAACTGAGAAGCCATGGATTTGATCAATGCCTCACAATATACAAACAGACTTACTGGAACACGCTCCCGACAGCAAACCCTTCATTGCTACAAGTACTCACTGTGCTTTTGAGTAAATGGAAACTGCACAAACCTCTATCCATAGGAGTATTCTTTCTCTTTTGGTAAATTCAAATCCATACAAATTTTGGGAACACAAGGTCTAGAAGAAATTAACAAACAAATGCTGCACAACTGTAGTCACTATTGTAAAAATGTGGCAGCAGTATGAATGACAGTCAGGACAATATCAGAGCTGTCATCAAGTACTTGTATATAAAGAGGCCGAGGACACCTTCTAGAAATATTTTCTCTCTTATGTCCAAAAAAAACAGAACAAAAAAAGCAGAGAAAATTTATTAAGACAAATTCTACCCCAGGTCATACACTTCAGGATCCATCAGATCATAGAGTCATGGAATGTAAAGAGTTGGAAGGGATCTTAAAGATCACATAATCCCACCCCCACCCCCCCATCATGGTTGGCGTTGTTGGAGGAGCAAAAAAATCAGTGTTTCAATACAGCCATCTGTTATCTCAGCCATTTCAGCTGTTAAGAGCCAAAGATCACCTTCTCAACTTCTTTCTTGGCAGGTGTTATGTGAAAAAATGCAGTTTTGCTTCGCATTTTTTCATTTCACTTTGCTGATGATATTCTGAACAGTCTAGTGTTCCTGTGTCAAACTGATGAGGATAAAAACTGTGAAGAGGAGGAATGACAAATAATATTCAAAACAGACAATAATATTATGAGTACTGTTTTCATGCAGTTATCTCTGGTGGGCTTCTCTTTTGGAAAACAGGAATCAGGAACCCTACAGAAGCATCTGGCAGCATCAGGTGCTGGGTTCAGTGATTTGTTATCTCCTAGTTAAGAAATGTGACAAGTCAGCCTTTCATGGTTAGCTAGGGCAAATTAGAATGATGGATTACCTGCTGATGCACACTGCTCAGATTATAGTGTACCTGTAAAATATGTACTGTCTCCTGGGCACACATAAAAACAGCATAGTTCTAACTTTAAATGCATCCCAAAATTTTCTTAGCAGTCTTTCTCAGCTATAAATATTTGGTCCCAAAGCATTTTCAGTAAGAACTGGTGAGCTAGCACCACTGAATTCCTCATCCACAATTGTGGAAATGTCTAGGTGTGAAGAGCACCAGAGCACATTAATTAATAAACACCTTATCATTCTGGTAAACTCAATCTCTGATGGGCTCAGAGCAGCTGCCTACACATTCAGAAAAGGGGGAAGTATGTGCAGGTTTTCCTGTCTGCTGACCCTATGCAGCAAGTGCAGTTCATTTGTTTTCTAGTGAACATGCAAGTGCATCCATCCCCTGGGACCAGGGCAAGAACCAGCAGGGCTCAGTCAGCAGCAGGGCCCTGTAGAGCAAATATAGGTATATCCCTTTCCCCCACTTAACCCTTGTCCATCACCTTGTACAAGCACACTTCTGAAACCCCATGCAATCAGAAGATACTCCTAAAACTTACACATACTGAATTCTCAACCCGAAATTTAACCTCCAGCAGTTAAGTACCTTTTCTGTGATCAATAAAGTGCATGTTGGCTGTGTAAGATGGCAAAGGCCCCAGGAGACCCCAGGGCTCCTGAGTGTGCTGCACACCAGTAGAGGGGCTGATACCGAGCTGGAGTTGCACACAGTGCTTGCTGTACATCTGCTGGATTTTACATTTTGGCAACAAATGGAGAGAGGTTTCTCCTGTAGGTCACCAAAGGCAGAGGGGTCAGGAGAGTGGGATGCAGTGTTATCACAGCTCTTTTTGTTTGAATAAAATTTCCCAGCAAGCTGAAGAAGAACTAAATCTTTGTGTCTACGCTTATGAATAACACATCTTTGACCTGAGGAATTCGAAATGTCTGTCAGTTTGCTCCCAGGGAGCAAGAAGCGCTCAAATGACCATCAGTCTACAACTGGAAGTCAGGATTTTAAAAATCCATGTTTAAATGCACGGGAAGTCAATTATGTCCTGAGCTGAAAAGCAGATGTAAAAGTCGTGTTGCTGTCCTCAGTACCTTTCGGTGAATGAAATACCAGAAGTATATTTGTATATCTGCCCAAGGTAAAGAAGACAGTTTGTAGTTAATGATTTTCAAGCATGATAAGTCATAGATTTTGTGCCTGCCCAGGGCTGTTTTAAGACAGGATGTCCATGGATTCAAACACTTTGTTTATTTACATCCCAATTTGGCAAAGCAGTATTTTTACTGTGCCTTTTGGAAGGAACCAGAAGGTGTCCTTAGAATGGAGTCATTCCTCTTTCTAGGCTCGATCTTTCCTACATGTAGGGAGAGAATTGGTTGGGCCTGTCAGACATCAAGGCTTCCTTTGTATGAATTCACCTTCTCTACCTGAACATACAGACTAGTGGAACATACTCTAAGGAGCCTTTGCACTTCTCCAAGGATACAGGGTCCAGCAGGTTGGCCAGATCTATGGCATAGCTCTTGCAGCCTGGACACTTCTACAAAGCACTGCACATCTGACACGTGCAATAGGTTTCGTCTCACAGTCTTTGTATACAGCGCTGGCACCTACACAAGACCTACCCCTCCACGTCCCTCTGTGCAGCCAGGAGAGAGCAGCAGGCACAGCTGACCTAATTTGGATGCATTTTCGTATACAAGGAGTCAAACCATAGAGCGGGTGTCCAGCTGGCTTCCGGCCACACGGCATCCCGTGTGGAAGTCTCCATGCAGATGACTCCCAGCTTGCTGTGGTTTGGTCTTCCTGCACAGGCAGTCCCACCACGCAGCTGCCAAAGCCAGCTTGCCCTCACACCAGCACGGCCACAGCTGTGCTAGCTCAGCGCTGCACCTGGGCACAGAGCTCCTCAGGGCTTCAGCCTGGGACTGCCTTCAGGGCTCGCACAGACGTGCTGGGTGAGACCTGCTGAATGCTGAATGTTTGGCAAGATTTCAGTGAGCTCTTGCCTGGGGATTGAAAGTGAAGTCCCTATTAGAGGTGATCAAAACCAGCAATCTCTTTGGAAAAAAATCCCTACCTATTCCGAGGGAGCCAGAGAAACGGAAATAATAACAAATATACAGTAGAAGACTGCTTTCTCAGACTTGTTTCTCTGATGTTCTTATTTCTAATAAACAATTACATAAATGAAAGTACTGGGAGATCTTCAAGCAGGAAAACATCTTTATTTTTAGGAAGGGCAATAGGCCATTTTTCCCAAATTGGCCTAAGAAAACAGTCTTCAAAAAGGCCTCAGAACTGTAGCTGCCAATTTCAAATGCTGCTTATAAAGAAAAATAAACAAAGCAAGCATGCTTAGGTTGGGTTTGGAAATGTCCTCAAGGAGCAGAGGGCTGATGTTTCCATGGTAATGTTATGCACTTCCAGCAGACTGGTCTCTGCCTTAGACACAAGGATTTTAAAATGGATGGAGGTTGTTTAGAGTATTCATTCATCTCTGTATGGCAAAGGATGTAGAGTTTCAGAGATCTGATGTAATTTTTTAAAGTCCCAAACTTCTGTTTGTCTAAACTGCTCCGTCCAGGTAAACGTTACACTTTGATGTGCAGCTGTCAAGAAGGGACCTTGCTCCACTCGATTTGTCTGATTGTTTCATCAATGCATTAAAAACTTGGACTTAAGGTGTCCATGTGTCCTACTTTTATAGGCATCTATTGCTGATATGATGCTTGTTATATTGAAGGAGCAACATTTTTCTGTTTTCTTTTCCCTGTGTTCTGAAGCAAATCTTAATAATGTTCAAGTAGAGTTTGTTTTCTTTTCTTCTTGTTTTTTTCTTTCATTCCATAAGAGACAAGAGGGACTTCTAAAGGTCTCACAGTTCCAAAATTGTTAATCAATCTATGTCAAGTGATAAATATTATTATGCAAAGAATTCACAATACATGTCACAGTTCTCCATAAATGTTTTAATTGAGATATAGCCTCTCAGGCCAGATTTCACACTTCTCAAACTGTGACTTCCTTAGATTTATGTCTTTTGACAATATTTTTACTACCTTTACAGAACAGATCAGACTTCAGAAAAATGACAACTGGAATGCACAAATATATTTTCAAAATTAAACTATATGGCAAATTAACTTGCAACACCATCAAGATAAAGCAGGTAAACAACTTGTGGTACGTCAGCTTAAGCAGAGATAGCTCCCTATGTATGTACTTGGCCAAAACCAGATAATGAGACAGGTAATGAGAATTAATTATATTCTCTTCCACTGAAGGCTAAAAGAACATGATCAGGAACAATTTCTAAGACTTGAATAACATACCATAAATTATGTTAGAGTCATTTATCTAATCTCTTGTCATATGAAGAAGTAATGTGTGGAGGCTGACAGAAACTAAGAAAATGTGCATTTTTCTCTCTTGCCATCAAAAATCACTCTTCTACGCAAAATACAGGTGTTTGTGACACAAGATAGAACTTCTTGTATTTTTCTCAGATAGATTTGGGATATTATGTTAATTAAGTGAATTTTCCTTTCATCACAAGCCCATGCGTTTATCAGGTTCAGCTGTGCCCAGACTGCATTCACTTTTACTGTCCTGAGCAGACCTTTGAAGTGAGAATCTACTAAGTAATACCATAATGTTTGACCTTTGCCCTCATGCCTGAACATCCGTGTAGCTCCCTGAGGATCCCTCTCAGACCTAGAAGGAAGCACACCTTTGGACTTTCTCTGGCAGCAAAGACCATAACACTGCTAAGAGCTACAACCAAGGCTCTACTGGCACTAAATTTAGCAGTGACTTGGCAGCTGATGTGCCATGGCTACTCCTTTGAGTGCTGTTCCTCTGATTCAGATCCCCCCATGCACCAGCTGTTTCCTCTTTTACAGTGGTCCTGGAGGAAAACACCATCTTTTTCTTCTGGGTTTGTTTTGGTCCAGATGTAATGGGATTCCTGGTCCAAGACTGAAAATAATATAATGGATGTAACAAAGGCTGAGATGTCCTAATGCAGACCATTTAACCCTGAATACACATCCTTTTGTATGCCCCAACACTTGAGAGAAAACTCTGGAAATATCAAGCACTGGTGTGGATCCAAGGGAGCCTTTTATCATGGAAGAAACTCTTTCTGTGTTTATATATTCACAAGAAAGTCATGAGTTCCAGTACTAACTGGTTTTCTTACAATTAGATGAGAGAGTCAATGGCTACATCTAAAGTACTGAATAAATCGGTGTGGGGACCTCCGAGTCAAGCAGGACTACGTCCTTGTCCATGTGCTGAAGCACCCTCCATGTTTGCCCAGAGAAGGGCAGTCCCTATACAAACTGCCTCTTGGGAGCACATCCTGAGCTGGGCCTGGTCATTGTGAGGAAAATCCCAGTTTATCAAGGAGCAAGATCAAGGCCTGAAACCACACCTTGCCTTTCTTCAGCTGGCCATTATGCAGATGTGACCTCAGAGAACACTGTATGTGTTCACCAGCACAGCACTCTTCTTCTGGGGAAAGCAAACCAGAAGAGGCAGGTTCACAGCAAACACCCACCCTGGCACAGCTGCACCACTCCTGTGAGCTGGCAGCAGGGAAGGAATGGGGGACCTGGTTCTGCCCTTAGTTTGCAGGCACAGATCAGGAACAGCAACAATGAAATTGGTTGAACCACTTGAATATAATATGGGAGTAAATTCATACTTTGTGTATGTGAATTGCATTCCATCTTCGGTCCTATCTTGCACCCAAATCGGCAGAAAGGTCTGAAGAAGTAGAAAATTACTACAGGCTCCCCAGCACTTTCAATGTGCAGCTGGTTCTTGTTTTTAAGAAATGTAATTATTAAATCCAGATGCAGGGTGGGAGGCGGGGCGGGGGGAATAAATGCCCCACGGGTGCAAAGATTTTCAGGAGATCAGCAAGGCCAACATTTGATTGGACTTTTCAACTTGAACTGGAACAAACTTTATGCCTTGGGGAAAAAAATACCTAATAATTGTGAAGACATAATTGCTAATGCAGACCTAACATTTTGGCCTTCTAATTGTCTTCAGCATTCAGAAACAGACAGTGGACGGAAATGTTCCTCACTCAATTGCCTACATAACGATTTTTCTGGGAGGGTATTTCCATTTTGTTCCAGACCTGTTTCTGCTTTATGTGCAACAGTTTTGCGCTCCCAGAAGGTTCAGAAATTTGAATCCCTCAATTAGCTCAACACTCTGACACTTCTTTTTATAAATAAGATGTTGGCTCAAGCTCTGGAACAACCAACCAATCACTCCATTATCACTAGTAGGGCAAGGAGCAACAAAAATATATCAGAATAATTGAGAATGCCTGAGAAAACTTCAGAGCCTAAAGGAAACAATCTGGATCCCATTTTCCCTTAATTCCCTCTTCCCTCATAGCATTGATTGTCAATACCTCATTTCTGGTTTTAATTGATGCAACCCATGGTTTAAAGTAGTGTTTTAAAATAGTGAACATCAGCACCTTCCAAGTTTTTTGTGATTAATTGAATAACATGGGAGGGAAAAGTTGTAAAAAAAGATACCCATATGACTTCCCCACATCTCATTTTGAAGAGGGGCTCTGACAATGAAAATAGAGGGACCCAGAATTGAGGCAGATGTCTTGAGGAATTGAAAAGTATCTCTGCTAATAATAGGAGGTAAACTGGTTCCCAGTGGACTTCAGCAAAGACTGTGCAGCCCTCGCCCTAATGCTCAAACCAAGGATGTAGCGCTGACCTGCACTAACTTGTTACTGCTGGGTGTGTGGACTAGATGAAAGCTCGCTCATGGCTGCAGTGCAGGCATACCATCAGTTGAAGTATAAATGAGATTATCTTTATAGCTGACTGAAGGATTTTCACAGACACCTTTACAAGCATTCCTACATTTCCACTGTCCATATTCACTACCATAAGTAAAAAATTATTCTGCTTAGACCTGCAAACCAAGAGACCTTTTGGGCAGACACTAAAGGAACACAGCTAGGACCACCCACCAGCTCTGAGGCATCAGAGAACATAACAAGCTTTAGATCTGTATGGGTGGAAAGAAATATTGCAAAGGCAGACATTGGGAGAAGTATCTGTTTTCAATTTAGAAACTAACTGTCTCCCTTCCACAGTGTGTGGTGTAATCATTCAGCTGCAATCCTTAGTCTGGCGAGAGCCAGTGCTACCACTGCATAAAGACTAAACAACTGAAAGAAACAAGCAGTACAAATACACAGTATTTCTGCTGTCCCCAAGAGTCTGTGGTCTGAAGACTTTGCCTCCGAGGAGCTGTTATCAAAGAAAGTGCTTCCAAAGCAAACCAGATAAAATTCTGTGTACAAGAATGGAAAAGGCAACTGAGTTTCCCATTTATGTTCATCTCAACTTCTCAGAGCTCTCTGGGATAAGGGTGGACTAATGATTCATTTCTAAACCTAATTTTTAAAGCTTGTTGTTAGTCATCTCCTGAGACACATTGTCTTCTAAGCGAGCAGCTTCTCTGGCTGGATAGAAGGACCTACCCACACTTGGGAATGGAAGTTAACATGCAGCTGAGACCGGGATTGCTGGCTCTGGCTAGCCGGTGCTCCACAGCGCTAACTACAGCACCCTGCAGGCATGCGAGTGCAGGTCCCGGGAGCGGCAGGGCCGCAGCGTTGTGCCAGGGCTGGCTAGCCCCAGCCACCAGCAGGGACATTCGGCAGCACTGCTCACAGGCCGGTCTCTGCGGCAAGGGAGGTATCACTGTGCGGGTACTGCAGACCTGCTGTTCCCGCCATAGCTTACGCTGGGCTTGAGAAGCTGTGAGTAGCACAGTGCAGAAAAAAACCCTCATCCCTGATTTCAGGGCAACCCAGGAAAATAAGGAATAGGAAGATACAAAGGAAAGCTAATCCTAATTTGATCAGTGCAATACAATAAGAAGCCTCTTAGCTCATACAAATGCAAGAAGACACACACTCTCTTCAGTCGCTTGAACTTTACACTTTTCCCACTTTTTTCAAGAGTAGGTGACCTCAAGAGCCACAGCATACAAAAAGTGCTGTAGAGAGAGCTGCAAAAAGTATTCCAGGAAATTCTGGCATACCTCAAGCTCTGACAGCCATCTCAGGGTTGGTGTTTGTAAATGATAACAGAAACAGGGTGCAGCAAATAATTTTTGGAGGGCTAAATGACATGCCAGTGTCTTCACAACAGCTCTGCAACAATACTGCAAGAGTTAGACAAGGGTAAGATATTTAGGATGCAAAAATTAATGAGTCTGCATGGATCTAACATAATACATGTGACACAAGGAGACTGGACAGGATGAGCAGGGTGACACAGGTTAACAGAGTTAACAGAGTTTGCTCCTGAGGTCAGCCTGTGTGTGTCTCACCAGCTTTGCATAATGAGAGAAAAGTTCCTCAGTGAAGAACAAGAATTTATACATAACACATCAAACAAAAACTATCCTCTTTAATTTTCTTTTTATTTTTTCAGTCTTTGAAGGGCATCTTAATAGTTTCACATTTCTGAATCCTTATATTATTGCTGTAATTATTACTAAAAAGGTGATCCAGATAATTACAGTTTCTCTTTAATTTTGGTAAGCTTTGGTAAGTTATCAAAATTACTAAATGATATACAACAGGCACAGCCACACATTTATTCAAAGAGGAATTGATCTTTGTAGGTATGTTTCTGTTTCCTGTAGGTTATTCATTCAGATCTCATCAAGGTTTTGATGTAATTTTCTAAAGATTTTCTTTTTTATTTTTCATTTTTTTAAGTAAAAGCTATTCCTTTCCTATAAATACACCTTCTTTACCAAATAAGGATTATGATTTCTGGTTAACTCATCCTCTAGTACAACATGCAGTAAGAATCCGCCAGCTCCACACCCGTAGCTTGTCAGGGACAGGACGCAGGCAGGAATGCTGACAGCTTTAACACTCTAAGGCAGAACAGCAAGCACCAGGACACAGAGTGAAAGAACAGACTCAAGTTCAGCAGTGTGTGTGTGGTCTGGATGATGGGGTTGTACTGTGTGTTCTGGGGAGACCTGATGGTTGCAGTCTTGCTTTCCCCTTCTCTCAACAAAACCAGTTCTCCAACTACATATA
The DNA here is from genome assembly GCA_013400655.1 of Mystacornis crossleyi. Classification (NCBI taxonomy): domain Eukaryota; kingdom Metazoa; phylum Chordata; class Aves; order Passeriformes; family Timaliidae; genus Mystacornis; species Mystacornis crossleyi. Next base: position 78,315 of record VYZQ01008876.1, read on the forward strand.
TATAGGAAATACTTTCTTTTTCATTGCAGGGATGCCAAGAAGGATTTTATCGTACCAGCTCAGGAAAATGCTCTCCTTGCAACTGTAATGGTAATGCAAACAGATGCCTTGATGGATCTGGAATCTGTGTGGTAAGGAATTCCTGTCTTCTCTGATTGTCTGACTTTTAACACCAATGCTCAGTTTCAATACACAGCAAAAGCAGTGTCTGTACCACAGGAGCTTTTTGCTGGAGAATGATCATAAGTAGGGCCAGGATCGATACATTAATGGATTATCCTGGCCAAAATTCATTCTCAGATTTTCTCTGCAGATTCAAAACACTTCCCTCATGCAGTATTTGTGAGAGTTAGTATGCCGGGGAAAATTTTTAGTCCATCAGAAATATAGAAAGAGTTTTGTATACCTCTAGAGAAAAAATATAAATTCAAACACATTTCATTCTCCCCTTTATTAATACAGTGCTTTGTATAATATAAACAATTTACAATGGTGAGTGACCCCTGTGAGTGTATATACATGTGTTATCCATAGCAGTTCAGCTGCATGGCAGTCTCCTGCTGTGAAGGAACAACGTGAGAAGGTTGAAACAATACACCAAGGGAAGAGTGTGTTGAATTCCAAGGGACTGTTACAATTTCCCATATGTTCGATCTGACTCAGAATCACCTCATACAGAAAGCTGTGTGTTAGTAATGGTAGTCAAACATTTGTAGCTCCAGAGCAAAAATCAATCCAGTAAAACTAATCCAAACTACCAGTGGGCAATCAGGACACTAATACATTAAAAAGTTATGGAAGTTAATACTGTAGTTAAACCACATAGCAAGAGCTAGGCACTAGTATACTCTTTACAGGCTTGTAAAGCAGGAGTGGAGCCCAGAATCCTTTGCTCTGCCATGTGTTACTTTTGACAAGCTATAAACCTTTGCTCTCAGTTTATCTCTTCATAAAATGGACTCATAATATTCACATACTTTGCATCGTTGCAACCACTATCAAGTTTTCAGTTAGACAAATACATAAAGTCAAGTTCCATGGCATATTTCCTATCATTTTTATTTCTGTGGGAAGAAGACAGTGCAGCTGTTCAGTGCAGGAGCAATTACTATGGCTTGGCCACTGTAAAGTGTTTAGAATTGGCTGGTTTCTGCAGAACACACATTGGCTTAGTCTTTTAAAGCTAAATTTTCGAAAGTGGTTTTAGATGGCCAGGCATTCCCAGCTATTCTCTTTCACCTGCACAAGGCTTTTGCTCATGGGATGATTGTCCCCTTTGTGTCAAGTGACAATGATGCCAAGGGGAAACTTTTGATTGAAGACTTGGGGACAAGAGAGAGAGCTTGCCGAATGTCTGCTTCTGATCAGTCTGGTCCCCAGAGAGCTTCTGGACTAGAATATATGAGTTAGGAAGTGATTATATCCTCAGCTTACAAACATAACAAAAGACCTGTCTCCTATCTTGTACAAAAATAAGGCTGAAGTCAAGGGTTCAGGACAAACAAGCAAAAAAACCCAGAAAATTTACAGTATCAGGAAGAAATTATCTGAAAGTAAATGTGCATTCCTGACTGGTGTTTTTTCAGGATACTAAACTCTTGGATCCAGCAAAGTAGTAAGGAATAAACCTAAAAGCTAAACCCCAGTTTACTGTTTGAGTTCAAATAGCCATTTGATAGCTTATCTAAAGGATTTAAAAAGCCATTATGCTCAGGTCATTTACTTCTGAGTAAAAGGGAACAGTGAAAAGGCTTAAGTAAAATAAAAGTAAAAGGTAGAGGGAAAGGGCAGAATGAAAAGATTTGATAGCATAAAATAGAAACAGAGATGCCCACGGGGACTGCAATAACAGGATCTTCCTGAAGATTCGGAAATTTCCAGAGAACTTTGGAAGACTAATGAAATTGGTAAACATCAAAATGTGACTGAGAAAGCCTGGGAGAAGAAAAGCTTAGAGAAAGAAAGATGGAACTTGAATTACAGCAGGAAGAAGCACGTCAGATGGATGAATTAATTCAATTTTGGAAAAAGTGACTTGATGGTTGGTAATGTGACTTGTATTAATATCCGTGGACAAAAGAGCCTTCCCTAAGGGCTCTTCTGGAGAAGGACATGTATGGATCTGGCCAAAGCCTCCTGGGGCAGAAATGAGTCAGTACCTCTATAGCTGGGTGTTCCTGTGAAGAGATAGGACAGCACGGTATGGAGAGCTCACCATTCTCTCTGTTCTCAAATTTTTAGGCAAACTACTCCAATAATTCCTGCAGAGGTAACCACCACACCTGATAGTAAGACAAGATTTTCTGTGTTCAGTTACTTTTTAATAGGCTGTTAAAAATTAAATATGCATTTATCCCACATTATTATTGTTGTCATCCTCTATTTTCGTGAGTATGAACTTGCTATCTCCCTGCTTCCAAGATGCAACAGCATTCTGAAGTTTTATCACTCATGGACTCTCCACCATAACCAAATCTTGCCTTAACCTTGAGCCATAGATGCAGAATGTCTTTAGCAGAGGATCTTTATACGAACTGATCTTCCCCAAGGTTAAGGCTTTCTATATCTGCGTGTTTATCAACATAATGGAATGATTTCAAGATTTAAAAAAAAAAATCACTTTTTAAAGTTACCTCTGCTAACAATGCTGGAAGCAATAATAACTAGAAAGTAATAATTACACTCTGGTTGGTTGGTAGATATATTTTTATAGTCTAAGTAATAACTAAGCTGTAAGACCTAATAAATGGACAAGACAGTATGAAAAGGAAAAAGTACTCTGTTCCAAAAGGGATGAAATGAAAGTGTCGGGCCCCATATGATGCTCTGAGGCCATCATATTATGCAAATCCCTCAAATCAATTTGGCAAATGTAGTTCCCACAGCATACAAATTAATGAAATTTTCATTGGCTTGTGCCTCAAATTCAAAATCAAATAAAATTAAACCCTTTTTAATGATGCCTTAAGGTAGAGTGCTCATATCTTTAATTTCTGCTGACACATATATCTTGAGGTTCTGTTTCAAAAGTTCTCTCAGCTTATTCATAGAGTGCAAATCAAACCCACAAGTCATTAAAAGCTTATTGAATGACACAATCAATGACTCAACAATCTGCTTAGGTAACCAGACAGAAGAAATTATTACAGACAGAGCCTTTCTTGCATAGATGTCCACATAAAAACCAGTGCAGGAATCAGTCACGTGGTCCTGTGACTAAAACTGAGACACACGGTCCATTTTGTTAGGATAGAAAATCACTCACATGTTAGAAGAACAGTTAGCACCGCATAAACCCTACTAATGATATATTAAAAGAGAGATGTCAAATAATTGACATCTCAAAGACACCGTCTGGTGATGCTTGTAAGGCTGGTAGGGGAAGAAACAGCAATTCATTGTGCTGATCTTGGACTTTGGATTTTTAATAGAATTTTCTTGATTCTTCACTGGCCAAGAGAAGAAAATTAAGTCTCTTGTCAGGCTCTAGCTTTTGATTTTGGAAACATGCATATATGTGATGACTGGGTGAAACTGCAAGAGCTTCCATCTGCAGACCCAGGGATGTTCAATTCCCCTGCATAAAGCCCATCAGGTTTTGCTGCTAATGAGATAGGAAGATATGAAGGGAGTATTTCGCTTCCTTCCCATCCCCCAGACTGCACCCCACCAGCAATCTACAGCTGACCTATTTCTTTAGAGCACCTCCACTGAGGGTTGGACATTTGAAAATTCAGACATGGGAGTGGCCTTCCAATGACTGGTCATCAGAGGGGCTGTGATGGTCACCTCTGGAAAGAGTAACTTACGGAGGTGAAACAGGTTTTCTAAAGCTGTCATATCTTGTGCAAATAGTAAAATTGTCAGGGCTTTACCATACTAAAAAATTTGACTGCACAGTCTAAGGAAGGAAGTTGCTTGAGGTGACTGCAATGTGCTATGACAATGACTCCAAATGAACACAACAAAATGGATTGAAATGTAGAAATATTTTTTAAAAATACCAAGCTGTTTATCCAGGCAAAATTTTTGTTAGACTGAGTTATCAGTGTCTCACATGAGGTTTCTACTGTTAATGGAGATTAGATCTTCCTAGATCACACTGCTGACAGTTTCCCTACATGAATGCTCGAGGGGGCAATCAGGGATAAACATGAGGTTTCTACTGTTAATGGAGATTAGATCTTCCTAGATGCATGAAAACACGGAACAGAAGAAGTGAGTCTGAATGAAACATTCTAGCAGAAGGTTAAGTGTAAATTTCTTGTTGTCTCCCTAAAAATTTCTAAGTGGTTTGTTATCATTTCAGCCCTGTATATTTGATCAGTCTTTTTATAAGGCACCCAAATACACATAAGTAAATAAATAAATAAATAAATAAATAAATAAATAAATAAATAAATAAATGTGACCATTTTGGAACAAGAAAGACCAAATGATCCTAGCAGTGGAGAGGATAAATCCGCTGATATCCTTTCCTGCCTTTTATGGAATTTTTTTTACAACAGAGCCTATTGTCGTGTAAGTGATTTGTGTTTAAGCATTTGGGTTTACAGCTGAGTGGAAAGGTTGGAACAGATTTGGCAGTTCTGCCCAAGAGGATAATATGTTCCACATGGTTGCCAAGGCTGGTCTGGAGAGTTGCCAGTGAATCTACAACCATCCATCAAGCACGAGCAAAAAGCAGTGGGGAGCTAGCAAAATTCCCCAGCTCCTGACGTACTTCTGCCTTCACAAAGAGCCTTGCTGCCTATAGCTCACTGCTTCTTTCTGTAAAGATGGGCTACAGATATCTAAACAGCGCTGGTGATACATGTTTGAGAATCTAACCAGAACTGCAACAATCTCATGCTAAAACGCAGCCCTTCTCTTCTCCAGAGCATTTTAGAATGCAGAAATTAACAAAAACATTAGTGTTAGTGTCCTGGTTTGGACAGGTGTCTGCTAAGGAAGGCAGGAGTCCCCCTCCCACCCCGGAATGGAAAAATATAACCCACTTCCTCCTGAACTATTATAGTTTTGAAAATGAGGGGCTTTCAGGCAAACATATAAGAAATAGGAATAACAGGTCTTTACTTATATATATATATATATGTACAACAAGGCAAAGCAAAAAAAAAACAACAATAACTAAGGCAGTAACAAGTAATAGGAATCAGACCGCAGTGACGGCCGCTGGGGCTGTCCAGGCACTCTCCCTTTTGCTGCAGCGACGGCCGGAGCTGGCAGCGGTGCTCCGGAG
>VYZQ01008876.1:89114-102915 GCA_013400655.1 Mystacornis crossleyi
TGGCACATGCAGTTCAAAGGAGGGCTGGCAGCTACACCTGAGTAGCTCTGACACTTCTGCTCCACCACCTGCCAGGCACATATGTCTGTTTTGTCCTGTACTGCACCTTGTCAACACTTGCTGCTGGTCACTGTAATCATTTATAGTATTTTTATTTGCAGCTGTGTCAACTTGTTTGCCTGAATCTGTCAATACCTTGAAAGGTTAAGGTCTGTCATCGGCCACTCTTCTGCTTGGCCAGATCTTCAGTTAAGTGATCTCTTTCTGAATTAGGCAGCACCTCCGTTTAACTTTCACCATTCTGTCTCTTTCCACTGCAGGACTGCCAGAGAAACACAACAGGACAGCACTGTGAGCGGTGTCCAGACGGTTTCATTGGTGATGTTGTCAGAGGGGTGCCCACCTTCTGCCAGCCCTGCCCCTGCCCCCTGCCAGCACTTGCCAAGTATGTGTCTTGGGGTCTTTGCTTCGCTTTGATTTGGGTTGGCTTTGGCCCTCTCCAAGGTGGGGTCAGCATCCCTTCCTGAATGCAGGAGACAAAGGCTGCTGCCCTTGACAAACACAGGGGAAAATAAGAGGACTACCAGCTGCTCATGTTTATAACCACAGGAAACAGCATTTCACATTTAGAAGGTGTAAAATATCTTGAAATGCTCATACCAATTCTTACCAAGAGGGAGGGGAATGAGCAAGTTCAAGTTCATCCTTCTATGTAGGAGAGATTATTCAGTTGTCTGGTTGCTTTTAAAAGTCCCTTAAAGTACAGTTCTCAAGAAAGGTGGCATCAGAGAATTATGTGGCTGAGACAGAGAGAAGAGAAAAAAAAAGACAGAAAGTTCAATCCATGTCACCTGAAGGGTAAAACCAACCACAAAAAAAAGCATGACTTTGCCATCCCCAGAGTGTACAGCAGCTGGATTTGGTTAGCACAGTAACAGTTCAAAGAAAAGTGCTGTGACAGGTACAGTGCCCCTTCAGCTGATGCGCAGGTACTTTTGCATAAGGAAGTCTGAGGCCTGACAGAAAACCAAGACCAAGTCAAAGAACTCCAGATGTTGTGTGCTTTGTGCCTTTGGAAAAAAAATAAAAAATAGAAAAAAACCCCAAAGAAAATACAAAAATACAAGCCACAACCAGCCATTAGAAACAATTAGTGGCATGTCAGTAATGCAGCTGAAAGAAATTATCAACTTCCTCTTGCTCAGACTCATGCTCTGGGAGAGAGGTATCTCTGCAAATCCCACCACAGGGAGATGCTACTAAATAGTTTCCAACAGGCTGAAGCTATTTTTCAGAGAGCTAGGTATTCCCCTTGTGTTGTTTCCCATTCTGCTTTCAGCAGGACTTCACAGCAAAGGGAATTTTGTCCTTACTGTATTTGTTTGCTGTTGCTATAGGATTACTCACACAGCCTTAAGGTGGGATGAGCTGCGTTTTGCTCAGCTGCTCAGGGCTCAAACTGGCAAAGGAACAAAATCACTCTGGCCAAATTCCCACAGATCGCTTCTTGGCTTTTGCAGTGAGCTGCAGACTTGTGAGAAGGGCCATGGGGTAAAGTACAGCTATTGTTGAAAAACTTCAGCTTTGCCCGGATTACAGTGAAAATCCTTCAGAGACAGTGCAAGAACCTGGCTTTGCTCACATGTAGAAAGGCTTAGGAGTGAGCAAGCTCACAGATGAAGCAGAGTATTTCTTCCAGTGTAAGTAGCAGCTGTAATGCCTGAAAAAGTAGAAATACCACAATCAGGAGGAGTGCTTTTTTCCTTAGCAAAGTGGTTTTTTTAACCTGTTGGGCACAAAGCTGCCACTTTGGTGTAAGGAGCTGTTCTCTGAGCCACAGCCTGGGCTGTACATGCCTGAGGCGCTACTGCATGAGCCTCAGGCTCTGCCAAGCAAGGTCAGTCAGGCAAGGTCTGGTCTGTGCTCCCTATAGCTCGATTTGACACAGCATGGCTGGGGCTGCATTCATCCAGACCCTGCCTCACCCTGCAGCCCAAGAGGCTCTGCAGCAGTGCTCCCTGAGAGCAGGGAGCTGGCTGCTCCCCCAGCCCAGCAGGGCTCAGTGCTGTGGGACCTGCAGGGACTGGGCTACAGCCTTTCTCTGCCAGTGCTATGGGAGCTGGAAGCAGAGGCCAAGGGGCATTCCGTGTTTCAACAGACTCCTTAGCTAGGGACATTATGCCTCTGCTATTCCAGACCACTAGAGAGAAGGAAACCCAAAACTCAACAGCATGGGATTGGGAAGGGAGAACAAAAGTTGCAAGGAGCCTGAATGCAAATACCTCAACATTAGCAGCAGTACATGGCTTGGACTTGATGAGTCTCAGGGGACCCTTCCATCCCAGGATATTCTATGTTCTGCGACGATGTCTCCCCTTTGAAAATACATCAGTAAAAATCCACTTCACTTCTTTGGTTTTCCCTCAGAAAAGTCCTGAAGGTAATAATTAAAGGAACATCCCATCCCAGTTTGCCTCATACCACTATTTAAATAACGTGCAGAAACTGCCTGTTCAGCTTCTTGCATGAGAGAGGCCTGACCACAGAAACAGTCTTCAGCTGGGGCTGGAAAAAGCAAAAAATAACTGAGCAACATTAAGCTTTACTAGAGCTTAACTAAATTCAAAGAAAAAATGCTCTTTATTAGTTGGGAGTTTTTTCAATTTTCCTGCATTAATCCTACTACATATAAAGAGTAAGGCAAAATAATAACTCTACCAGAAGCAGAGATGCATTAAATGGCATTAAAAAAGAACATCCAAAGGATGTTGTTTTGTACTCTATCTTTGGAAACAGAATACCAAATCTGTGAACAGACAAACTCATCAGATAGATATTTTTTCCAGGAATTCAGCAGTTTCTCTAGATTTTCTGACCAGACTATCTTCATATCTTCTATCCAGGGAACTTTTGGAGTAACTTTTGGACATTACACATAAAGTATAATGTCATCTTTTGGAATAAAAAAAGGAGGATGGAGGTAGTTTCACAGTCCAGCAGATGTTACTTCTTTTCAAACCCAAGGGAATTATAAAGCCTATTTTCCCCCCTAGAAGTTCACAAAAAGTATAAAACTTGAGAAAGATTTCAGTCTTACTTCATAACTTAGATCCACAATGTGGTTTTTGCAACTACGTGAAGGAATTAGACTTTGTGAAAGAAGAGGAAGCCTGCCAAACTCTTACGACTTTCTCAACATGTTCTTGTAAAAGCCACACAGAAGTTAATTTGTAAATTCTGTGAGAAGAATCTCATTTTGTGTTCTCTCTGGTTATATGAAATGTTTTGAAACAGCAGATATCCAGAGAGATTTTTTGTCTCTGGTTGCCCAACCAGTTGAGAAATGTTGGCAGGAACTGAAATTATGCAGGAATTCTCATCACCTTTCAATGTTGTTTGTTCCTGGAGCAAGCAGTATATGGATCCTGCACTTTCTCATTGCTCTGAGTCTTTTTTCCTGTGTGAAATAGATGCAACCCAGCCACAGCTGCCCAGCACCGTGTGACTCAGGAGCTGCGTTTTAGCAACCAACGGCCGGCAGCTGGAAACTGCTGCCACTCACTACTCTGGTTGTATTTTAGTGCTGGCAGAAATTTATTCACACATGTTGCAAACTAACTAGAAACATCTTAGACTATATCTCTTTTTTCCTGCAAATGTACTTAAACCATGTCCATCACTGTGTTTGAAATGCATATAAAATTTGCAATTTCCACATCTGTCTACTGCTGTTCCTTGGGTCTCATATTTAGTTAAACATTTGTTAAATCCTGAAAACATAAGAAAACAAAGGCATGCATGATTTAGAATCACAGCAGTAGAAATTACAGCCCAAGCCATTACTGCAATCAGCATCACTACTTGGCATGCTGGTCTCCGAAGAGGCCACAGACTCTTTCCAGCTTACTTGGAAAGATGGTAGAGCGGCCTCGGTTACTGTAAACTCAGTTACTGTGAGTGCGGACAGCATTACTGAGGTCAGTTTTCACCACTAAAAATTTTCAGATTGGAATTTGAAGAAAACTATAGGATTTGCGTAGGAAACTGCTGCACCCATTCCAGAAGCTCAGTTCCTGGTGTGCTCATTGCAGTGTCTTTCGCAAACAATATTTTACCCCTTGGGATAATGGATGAAATTAGGTTCACATGATGCAGACATTTATCTTAAGTCCCTTATCTGAAGTGTGTGTATCAAAACCTGCAGATGTGTCTGATCTGCACTGCAAGACAAGAGCTTTCATACATGTACATCTGTTTTTATATAGCTCCGTAGTGCTATGCACTAGTTAGTGCTTCCTAAACTAATTTAAAGTCTAAACAAGGGGTAGAATATAACTCACATAAATACCTTAACACCTATTTAGCAATGAATAACCAAGAGCCAGAGTTCACATTGACAACAAATGCCCATACTGTAACAGAGAAACTTTCCCAAGTGTTTGTCATTGCCTGCTATTCTAACATTTCATCCTAATGAAATTCCAGCTTTGCAGTGTCCTGTTACAGAAAAAGTGGAAGTGTGCGCTGTGTCTGCAAGGAAAACTATGCAGGACCCAACTGTGAAAGGTAAGAAATTCATAGGATGACTTGCTGATCAGCAATACAGAAGTCCAGGAGTTTTTCAGGGAATCTTCCCATACTGAGGAGAAATCTTACGCACTTGTTTCCATCAGGTAGAATCATGTCTGTTAAATGATCTCATTCAGTTCCTATTAAAAAGCACTAAAATTCGATGTGGAGACATGTCAGCATAAGACGGATATTTACATACGATGTATTTTGATCTAGTTGCTGCACTTTGTGTACTTTCATGTGGTAATCTTCCTAAAAGGAATGCAATTTAAAAATACAAAAAACAAATCAGAAACAGCAGCTGAAGTGAAAAATATCCACCACATCGATGCCTCTTGCATTTCATCCCTCTTAAAATATGTAGCAGGTTACTACCAAATAACTTTTACAAAAGCAAAGGAGAAAATCTGCTAGCAAATCAAATTCTTAAAGCAGATGCAGCTTTTTTCAGTTACATTTTAAATGCACTTCACAGACATAATTAATAAAGTCAAGCAAACAACCATAGGCCAGTGTTGCTTTTCAACTTCCCCTTATGTCCATAATTTCCAGTAAATAATCTCTAAATAACAAAGGACACAAATAAATGGGACTGTACAGCAGAAATACAACTTCACGTCACGTGCTGTAAGATGCTGTCTTACTTGTTATGAACACACATGGATTATATTTCAGTGAATGTCAGGGGCCTCATTATAATTCAGAAATTGTCCTTGAGCAGCCAATAAATTAAAACGGCTCTAACACAAAGACTGAGGGATATGGGATAGCTCAGACAATGGCTTCCTGAACATCTCCTTTTGTTTTCACTTAAAGCCCCTGAAGTGTTTGTTTTTAGTCAACTGTCATTAATGGGCAAGCCTTGAATTCTAATGAGACTTAATGTAACAGTCAGAGAAGGGAGAAAAGGGATGCTTAAGATGCAAAGAGAAATCAGTATGAAAAAGGTAAGATGAACAGTAAGTAAAGGCTTTTCCCCTTACATGATGCAAAAACATCAGTCTGTTACCTCCACATCACTCAAATGATGACAGCAACAGTGACAGCAGATGGCACAAAAATAAAAAACCCACCCTCGTTTACAGGCCCACGGCTGTATTCTTTTGTTCTTTCAAAATGTCAGGTTTGTACACAAGGAATAATGCAGACAATTAAAAGGTCATTGAGGTTTCTTAATGGTTATTAAAATGTCAACCCAGACTACAAGCAATACAAATCCTATGAAATGGGTAGCAGCAGCATAGAAACATCAGAAAATAGCATCGGCTTTGTTTTCTAATGGCCACTACCCAGCCTGACACAGTGCATCTGTCTCAAGGAAGGCAAAGCTGTGTAGAAAAAGCTACAGAAAGAAATCAGCCTGTCCTGGTCACCATATTAAGACCTCAGCTAATTGCTGGGGAAAGCAGCAAGCAGTGACAAACAGGACTTGCCTTCTGGTAGGCTCCTGGTCCTGCTCCCGTTTGTATCAGAAACATCGAAAAGTGTTTCAAAGCTGGATGGTGTATTGCTTGTCCCTGCCCACTTGCCAAAGGGCGAGTCCCTACTTGGCACACTCTGCTGCTGGGCAGTCACCACTCCCTTCTCCCACGGCAGCTGTTGTGCCATCAGCTTGCTGGCACGGGATCCTGAGCGAGAAGGGTCATTGCCCCAGGCCCTTCCCGAGGCCCGAAGAACAACACGTGTCCGCAGGGAGAGGAAGGCTCCATCCTTCTCCCTGCTCTCCCTCCCGGCGCTCTGCAGCACTCAGTGACAGGCACCGAGGTCCAGTGAGCTGCAGGACACCCCTCCACAGGCAGCATGTAGGATCTCCGGAGCAGCTCACCGGGATGCAGCCTGCTCCATTTCCCCCGGCATTTGTGTAGGAGGCTTTCTTGTGCTGCTCCGGAGGCTTGGCACAAACCTACCCACTTTATGTTTACCATCAAAAGGTGGTGTGAATTCACAGAGGCCCTTGCTAGGAACTGAGGAAACCAGTTTCCCAAATTGAAATTAAGGAATTGATCATTTTTCTTCTGGACTTCAGCAGTAAGGCATCAGGGTGGTAACTGATGAAATGCAGGTTTTGTTAATGCACAAATGTTAAAAAAGGTAACTGAACAAATGACACTTAAGTGTCCAAAGCAAATAGATGAAAAAGGTTCTTTTGGCATTGCCACAGAAGAGGAAGTTAATTTCTTACTCACTGATAGTTACAGGAAGCAGCTATGGCTGCAAAATGAAATAAAGATAACTTTGCAGTTTTATTATGGGAGAGGAAATATTCTTTTTTAGCAAAAAAGGGTCATTTATTGATACAGTGTAGGAGGAGACATTTACTGCAGGCCTCTTAACTTTTTCAGGCCATAAAGTGCAGAGATGGAGCAGTATGTTTCCAGCCAGTGGCCTCTGCTATTCTCCCATTTTATCCACTATTCAAAAGGGGTTGAGTGCCTCAGCGCTATGATGTGCACTGAGTGGCAAAGGGAAGGGGAAAGTGCAGATAACAAATTTCCAGCTCTGAAAGTCTCTTTTTGCTTTAAACAACTACTCCAGATGAGAAGTTATGGCTAATAAAAGTAAGTCATAGAGTCATAGAATAGTTTGTGTTGAGAGGGACCTTAAAGATTATCCAGTTCCAACCCCCCTACAATGGACAGGGACACCTTCCACTAGACCAGCTTGCTCAGGGCTCCACCCAGCCTGGCCTTGAACACTTGCAGGGATGGGGCACCCACAGCTTCACTGGGAAACCCATTCTGGTGCTTCAGATGGTCATAAAAGCAGCACTTATAAAATATACCTGTGGGGATGTGAGGAAATATCCTCTACATTCCTGGCAAGTGAACTGAACAGTATATTTCAGAAAAGAAGGGCGAGAAATGGCCTTGTCCTGCTGAGGGCAGACACTGCAGGCCTGGTGGGGATAGCACGGTGTTGTTGGTAGATGTGGGCAGCAGTGAGCAAAGGGCTGGTCTGACCCCAGCCCTACTCAGTGGCGTCTGTGAACTTGATGGCCACATTAGACAGATGATCATTTGGAAAATACCTAACTACAGACAGACAAAAAAACTGAAATGTTAGAAAATCATAGAATTTCCAGCATGACTGAATAGTAGCTTTACCCATCACTGCCTGCTCTAACTCCCATGGGAATGGGGAGTGATTCAACCAAATCATAATGATAAATGACACTCTGCACTCAGTATTGTATTCATAGTTCTTCAAGTGGTGCACAGAACTCCCGGTCACACTTTAATTCTTTACATCTGGGTCACCCAAATGATAAAATCTGCACCAAAGATTCTGGCAGTGCTGCAAAGAGACATAAAGAATCTTTGTCATTGACACAAGCAGTATTTGAGGCAGCCAAGTGGTTTATATTAAGATGCTTAAAATTTTATATGTTTCTACTGTGAGGGTTCAGGACTGGAACATGAACAAAGTAGTGTTGAGGAAATTATTCTCTTTATTAAAAAAAAAAAAAAAAGAAAATGTAGGAACAGATCAAAACTCAAAGCTGTTATCAGTTCGTCCACATTTTCATGGTTCAGACATGGCAGAACCTGGATTTGACGGCGTTCAGATTTTAGCAGACAGCAGACCTTGGTTTAGGTACCCAGCCAGAATCTGCGAAAATTAATCTGAACTGCCCTAGTGCTCACCCTCCCTGCTTACCAACAGCACACATAAAAAACAGCATCTTAAACAGGACTTTGGATGGGAGACAAGGACAACATGGTGATAAAACAGAATGAACTACAATAAATACTCCTTACCTAAATCACTGCAGCAACTATTCAATCCTCCATTTCCTTCAGCCAGCAATTGTTACACCAGCTAGTTATTCCCCTCCTGGCAGGAATTCTTCATTTCTAGGTTTGGGGTATGAGTCCCTGATCTCTGAGCTCCAGGCTTCTGCATCCTGGGCCCTCCTGCCACCACACAGTGACACTGTGAACAGTGTGGGTTGCCCCTGTCCTTCCAGGTGATCCCTCCAGTCCATCAGACACTGCTCCAAACTGGTCCAGATGGCAGCTCCTCCAGAGAATCCCTTGCTCAAGAATTCACTCTCAGTAGCTCTCCATGCCCACCCCAGTACCAGTTTTTGTCTCAGTGGTTGTTTTGAAAAAATTCCCCTTTGCTTGTAGGATTAAGCACATTCCCTGATATCAGCAGAAACATCTTTAACTGAGATGGTTTCCTTCCACATAACCAAATCTATTACTACCTCTTAGCTTAGGGCCACTGACCATCCAGGAATGTTACACATCACTAGTATATCTATACTCTGAAAAATCACCCCAGTATCAACGTCTCTCTCATTTTAAGATGTAGAAAGTTCTCAGCTGAAATGCTTCCCAAAAATGACAAGACATGATAAGAAATTTGGACCCATTGCAGGCCTTCACTGTGGTGCTTGGTACCCACCTCCCGCTCTCCCTCTGCAAACCGAGAGGAATCCTCCCTTCCTGGTGACTGCTCTCAGCCTTTTACCCTCATCCAACAGGCTAACATCAAACAGATCTGAAAAATGGAGTCTGGTTCAGGGCCTATTCTGTTTTGCAAAAACCAGAAACCACCCCAGTACCTCATCACAGAAGTATTTCTATAAACCTTTTCTGGTCAGTACTTTTTATGTACATTTATAATAGAAATAAGCTCTGAACTTCCTCTGAGTTTCAGCATCCTGAAATGCAGTCTCTTACCCTAGTTTCCTATATAACACAATGTAGTTGGTGAGATACAGAGCTGAAAGAGACCAAAATAAACACTGTAGAGCTGCCTTGCTGCCAAAGTAATTCTGTCACAGATTTTAAAACAATAGGGAGCAAATCATTTCAATGCTAAAGACATGCACAAAAAATAAATTAATGCAGACTGGTGTGCTTGAGATACCAGGGGTGTTCAAGAAGGGAAAAATATATAACAGCACAGACTGAGATTAGAGCACAAAATAGCACTGTAGGAGTAAAGCTCCTAATTAGCCTTCTGTCCATTAGAAGCTGCAGACAGTGATCAATTCCTGGTAACATAAATAAGGTCAGAGAAAAAAAGGTGTCGCAGATAAGAATGTCATTGCTCGTCATTGCCGGTGTTGCTCTTCCTTTCAGGTGCGCCCCTGGTTACTATGGGAACCCTTTGCTAATTGGAAGCACTTGTAAAAAATGTGACTGCAATGGCAACTCAGACCCAAATCTGATTTTTGAAGACTGTGATGAAGTGACGGGCCAGTGCCGCAACTGCCTGCACCACACCAGCGGGTTCAAGTGCGAACGATGCGCTCCGGGCTACTATGGGGACGCCAGACTTGCTAAAAACTGCACAGGTATTCTCCATAGCTTAGTAAAGCAGAGCTGAGCAACAGGCAGCACAGCATGGGCTGCGGATGATCTCCCAGAAATCAGAGATGCCTGAACCAATTTTCAGACACCTGTGGCTCTGGGAGGCAGGTGATGGGATAATTTGGATGCCTGTTCAGTTGAATCATCCCAGGCACCAGGGAAATATCTCTTTCCATCTCCCATGAGCAAGTCTCAGACCCCAAACTCCAGCATCTCTACTACCCAGGCAGGTTTAATGTAAGCACTGTTGTGTTCTCCTGAATCTTGTTTTAAATAAGGGTCTCTAAGTGTTCTTTGGGCAGAGTCTTTGCCTTTGTGGTTGTCCACACCATGACCATTCAAATTGATGGTGCTTAGAGACTTGAAAGTATTTTCTGTGGGAACAGGATTATCCTTCTTGTCCTGACCCAGTATCCACTCACTCACTGCTAGTTTCCACACTGGTAATATATTCTGCATTTCCTGTAATTCCTGTGTAATGCTGGTTACTGTATTTTCACGCAAGAGATGACTGTACTTTCAGGGTCTGGTAAAGTGCCACCCAGAGTACCTTAGCAAAACACACCTACACAGAGGGGTCACAAAGCTTTATCTCCTCTAATATAATTATTCTCCTAATTTACATAGAGTTTGATCCAAACAGGGCCTTGATCTCATACCTTTCATCCTTGCTTTGGCTCTGGGAGACAAGTTTACATCCTCTTTGAAAGCACTTAGGAACAGCCACTGCTAAAAGCAAAATGCAGGTGCTCAGAGCAAGGAACCTGGGGCTCCCTCCCCAGGGGGAGAGGAGGGGTCCTCTTTGGCAGGGGTCCCTCAAGGACCAGAACACAAAGGAGGGAGACAGATCATTCCTACCTCAGCCTGACTCAAAGGTAAGACAGTCAAAGCACACACTCAACCTGGACCTCAGAAGTGCTCCAGGACCTCCAGGTCCAGAGCTACCGGCCTCAGCGACTTAGCAATGTCTTGATCCTTCTTGCAGTTCCAAGTACACTTGGACTTTGTTTTTTACTACCTTATTATAAAGTGTTTTGGGGCACGCAGGATGGAGGCTGTGAGGATGTTCTGTTATCAAGTGCCCTTTTAGCTGCTATTTTCATTTGTAGGGGACCACATATGATGGCACTACTGGTCCTTTCTGATTTTGTTTTCCAGTGACAGCTAGAATTCGAGTGTCCGTTTCCAGGATGTAACCCACGTTGCTAAGTCACATGCTTGAATTTCATTTATGCCAAACAGGAAGAGATGGTGCTTGTGCACAGTGATCCCAAAAGCCAAAGCCATGTATCCCAATCATCTAAAAAGACATCAGCTGTGGGGAATGGCTTGCCCCAAGACTCACCTCTTGCCTGGGTTTAGGCAGCCAAGACATGCATGAAATTCAGCATGTCTGTGATTTTGAGGCTGCAAAAGGGAAACCCTCTTTATGGCCTTCACTACCTAATTCACTTCACCTGAGATGACTTAACTGCAGTTTTCCAGGAAGGAATGATAGGACCCAGTCTGTGGCTCCTGAATTCCATGAGGCAGGAGAAACACACTCAGAACTTCAACTCTGCAAACCGCAGCACATCATGCCCTGGCCATGGCCAAAAGCTTCAAGCACCTAAGAGTAACTTTGCCAGAAGCCTGAGAGTTATAGGACATTCCAAGGGTCTGAGCAGATTATGCAATAAGTGATTTTGGAAGGCATCTCTTAACGTACAGTTTCAAAACTCAAATCAAACTTTCATCGCCTCAGTACAGTTTTTTTTGTTGGCACCCTTAAGGAGGTACACAGGACTTCTCTATACAGGCTGCTCAGGCAGACTTCAAATCAGCATGGTAATTCCCTTCGTTAGCACATTTCCTTGCAGTGTTTGATCTTTGCTAAAAATAAAAAGTGCTTGAGCATTTGAATATGTTGTGAGAGGTACAGCTTTTCTCTTTTCAGAAGTGAATTTAATCTTGCAGTTCACTCTAGCGAATCCTGATTTTGCAATATTATGTTTCAGAGAATTACACTCTTCTCGTTTCATCTTCATTTCTGCTGAGCACCACAATGTGCTGTGCTTGACAATACTGTGAGGATTGCAGTACATCAATACATCCATGATATTCAAACTATTTCCCTGTGTAGTTCACAGGAAAAGCTTATACTTTCTTAGGCTTTGTGGAACAATTAGGATCTATTGTTTAGAATTGATTCTGAAATATATCTTCTTTAAACTAAAAATACAGAAAGAAAGTAGTATAAGAATCAAGACAGTCTGCATACATGGTTTCCACAGAGCGTCTCAAAGGAAATATAAAAAAAAAAGGCAAGAGAACTAAATGAACGAACAGCTTTATCAATCTAAAATAATCTTTTTTTTCTTTTGAGCAGAAGACAAAACCTGGGTATTTGTGAATGGTAGTCTTCAGATGCTTTTAATTTTTTTTTTTTTACCACATATCCTTTAGCCATACCTCAAAGCTCTCCACAAATGTCCCTTAGAAATAAAGGTAAATTTAGAAGCTTTCCACACCAGCAAACTATGGCAGCACTGAAAGTCTTAATTCCCTTCTAAAAATGTGTTACTTCTTAAACCAGTAGTTGAAAAATGGTCCAGACAGCTTTTGAAATTAATTTGGTATAAGATTTTGTGTAAAAAATTCACAAGTGTTCATTTAAATGAGAAGACAAAATTTTATTTTCTTGGGCACCGATTTCATCAAAATTTTAACCTTTTAACTTTAATCTTGCTACCTGGGGAGAGCCTAGTCCCCATGATACAGGTGAAGAGAAATCTCTATTTTCAACTGATATTTTTATTTCACTTCTTAAAAAAAGAAACAACAAATTAAAAATAATCGTAGATCCAAGAGTGGGGAGGCACAGATTGTGACAAGGTCAAAATACCGACTACATCAGAAAATTCATAACCAATTTTCTGTCTTACATTAGTACAAAACCAGGTTCGTTCTACTAACACTGGACCACTTACACAAAATTATTCTGACATTAGTGCATGATTTTGTCTTTGAAGTTGTATTATAAATTTTCACTTGACAAATCCTTGAATGTGCAAGGGGAAATGTAAATACGAGGGCAATTCAGAGGTAACAGTGAACAGGCTGCAATAAAAAGGCACTAAAATACTTTGTTATGTGAGGTTCTGCTGAAACCGTGAATCACAAGAGCAAAATAAACTTCAGATAGATTGCTGCTGTTCTTATGTTCTGCTTGAGTTTTTGTTATTGTATTGAAGTGTTCCAAGAATATTTTAATCTTTAAAATAATATCTTTTTAAAAGCCAATTAAACTTTGAAAAAAAAATTGGACTTTTTAAAAAGCCACTTGTGCTGGCAATAAAAGTGCTGCTTTCTTAAGTTTGAAAAAATGTAAAATGTCATTTATTCTTCATTGTAAGTGGTAGGAGATATTTACTTTTTGATTTGTTCAGGCTGACGATATAACTGGAGTCCATTATCAATCCCTGATAGCTGGAAAGCCTTTTTAGTGACAGCCTGCCTCGGTGCTGATAAATTCCACGGGGCTGTGGAGAGATTTGTAACTAATAATTAACTTTAGGTGTCCCACTTTTCTTAATACATCTCCTAAATGTCACTCTCTCTTGACAACAATGCACAATGGCCCTTCTGGGCAACTCTGGCCTCGCTGACTCTACTTGTGACCAGGCTTTGAGCAAGTAATTTCAGCAGAGGTGTTCTCATTCTGTTTTCCACTTCATATTTCATTTGTTCAAATTTGACCAGTGTAAAAACCACCTTTTTGTATGTATTGAAAGAAAAATCAGTCCAAGAAGTACTTGATATTGATTTGATCCACACACAATCCTGAGTACAATAATTTCACTAGTCTTGGGAGGGGAAGTTGTAAACTTTGAATATTCTTTTTTCAAAAGTCTTTTCTTTTTTCC
>VYZQ01008876.1:104339-114547 GCA_013400655.1 Mystacornis crossleyi
CTCTTGACAACAATGCACAATGGCCCTTCTGGGCAACTCTGGCCTCGCTGACTCTACTTGTGACCAGGCTTTGAGCAAGTAATTTCAGCAGAGGTGTTCTCATTCTGTTTTCCACTTCATATTTCATTTGTTCAAATTTGACCAGTGTAAAAACCACCTTTTTGTATGTATTGAAAGAAAAATCAGTCCAAGAAGTACTTGATTTTGATTTGATCCACACACAATCCTGAGTACAATAATTTCACTAGTCTTGGGAGGGGAAGTTGTAAACTTTGAATATTCTTTTTTCAAAAGTCTTTTCTTTTTTCCCCAGCATGTAACTGTGGAGGGAGAATGTGTGACAGCCAGACTGGAGAATGCCTCGCAGACAGTCCTGAAGTTTCTACTGACACAGACTGCCCAACCATCAGTAAGAACATTATCATGAAAACACCAAAAATTAATATTGCTCTTATATTTAGAAGCTTACAAATACTAACTTAAGAGCTTGGTACTCCAGTGGGCTCAGGATTTTGACCATGGTCCCACAGGGCACTTAAGTGTGTGAATATACACAATGTCCTGCTGACTGAGTACTTAGGCATGTTCTCACACACTTGTCTGAGAACAGGCATACTTCCAACTCTGTGGTACAGACTGCACATTCGTACAGACTGCAGAGCAGTACGGAAGTATCACCAAAGCCACTTCCATAGACTTTGAGACACACTGCCTGCAAAATAATATTCTGGCCCTAAAATCTGCCCACACAACTTTACCTGTGACATGTTGCATATAATTTATGGTTTTCTAGTTATGGTTTAACCCCAGCCATCAACCACGTACCATGCAGCTGCTCAGTCACTCCAGCAGGAACAGGGAGAGAATCAGAAGGGTAAAAGCCAGAAAATTTGTGCACACACAAGCCACACACACTTTTGCAAACAAAGCAAAACAATAAATTAATCCACTGCTTCCCATGGGCAGGCAGGTGTTCAAGCAATCTCCAGGAGAGCAGGACCCCACCACACGTAATGTTTACTTGGGAAGACAAATGCCATCACTCCAAATGTCCTCCCCTTCCTCCTTCTTCCCCCCAGTCTATTTACTGAGCATGATGTCACATGGTCTGGAATACCCCTTTGGTCACCTGGGGTCACCTGTCCTGGCTGTGTCTCCTCCCAGCTTCCAGCACACCCCTAGTCTCATCACCAGTGTGGCAGTACAAAGAGCAGAAAAGGCCTTGACTCTGTGTAAGCCCTGCTCAGCAATAAAAAAAAAAATCTCTGCATTATCAACCCTGTGTTCAGCACAAATCCAAAACACAGCCCCATACTAGCCACTGAAATTAACTGTGCAGAAAATTAACTCTACCCCAGTCAAAGCCAGCACAACATCTAATACAGATTGTTGCTGTTGACAATTTGGCATATATCCATCAGTCAGCTCCTTTCCCACTATCTCCCATACTCTAATGATAGGAAGCCTGGGGAGTTTCCAGGAGTACTGTGTTATAACTATTGGTAACCACAGGTGTTTTTTGAATATTAGTGTATTTATACCTGTATATAATGCAGAGCGTGTAGCACACATGGGTTTCTAAACCAGCTCCCAAGAAGAGGGGTCATGTGCCTGAAGAGCAACCAGAAGGAAAACATCTGGGACCTACTAAAATATCAAGCAAAAGTGTCTGTAGGAATCTGTGTTTCACATTCACTTAAGTCACTTGCATTTAGTGATGACACCAGTGTCACTAGAAACAAGGTGGCATTGCAATCATTCAGCAGGAACAAGGACAGAGTTCTGCACAAGCACTTTCCAAGCACATTATAACTGTGTTTTTAGAAGTTGCCCTCATAATCAGGTAGGCGGCCAAGAGCCCATGTGCTGGACATCCTTATTTCTCATACCACTAAAATTTAAACACAGAGTTTGGGGTTCTGAAAAAATGCAGTTGTTTTTTTAATCGTCATCTGTTGTCCTTCAGGCCACAAACATGTAGAGCCTAGGGAATAGCCAGGAAATCTCTCCCTCTCTCCCTGCTGATTACAGAATCCCTGTGGCAGCCTCCTTGAGCAGTCCCATCTGGTGCTGCTCAGCTGGAAATGTCATAACTGTACTGTGGGACCTTGGAAGTGGGAGGATGAAAGTAAAAGAAAAATGGGTATCCGTCAGGAACCATCAATGACAAAGAGAGGGAACATCATGGGACAAGAGCACTATCACATGAATTTAAGATATTTGCTGTTAACTGACACAAACACCAAAAAAAAATTATGGTCTCTTCTTATCAGGCTGCGATAAATGTATTTGGGATTTGACAGATGACATCCGATTGTCAGTTCTGGCTATCGATGAAAGCAAGTCCACTTTACTGAGCATTTCTACAGGTGTTGCAGCTCAAAGGCGTTTGAATGACCTGAACCTCACTACCACTCATCTCCAGGTACAAACATTGATGACATTTTGGTTTTTCCATGTAGTTTGAATCTCTGAATTTCCACTCCATTCCTGTAAATCCCTACCCTCACTAGAGAAGGAGTTTGTTTTCAGATGCACTGACTTTTTTTCCCCACAGGAGGCAATGTCCAAAAAAAAGAACCATGCTGTGCTTTGGACCATCCAGGTTGATGACACTGCAGATGAGATGAATGATCTCCTCAGAGAAGCGGAAATGCTTGATGAACAGGTTTGTTTACAGCCTTCTGCCAAAGCTCTGAGGGTTTGCACTTTGTCATATTCACCTATTGGCATAAGAGGCAAGTTCCAGTCGGAAGGGACCTAAAATGATCACCTGGTCCAGCTGTCTGGGCAATTCAGGGCTGACCAAAAGTCAAAGCATGTTATTAAGGGCATTGTTCAAATGCCCCTTAAACCCTGACAGACATGGGGCATCAACCACCTTCTCTAGGAAACCTGTTCCAGTGTTTGACCCCTCTTCATAAAAAACCATTTCTTAACATCTAGTCTGACCCTTTAAGTTCCCCAAACAAGAGTGGGTGTGTCATGACAGCTGGAAGAACTATTTCTATTTTACAACTTTCTACTTTAATTCTGAATTGAAAGCATAAATGACTTATCAAGTCTTCTTCACAGAAAAGGAAGGAGGTAAAAAGTGTGTTGAGTGTTCGAAGTTTGTCACCAGTCACAAAAAGCTTCCCCTCAGGATCTGAGTTCCCACCTACCCCCTCCCTACACAATGTGTTTGATCTGGGATAGACACACTGCCTTTCTCATTCACATTTTGACTTCTAATTAAGTGAAGTAAGCAACACTAAACTAATGCAGATTGACTTCAGGAGCATTTCTACTATATCTATTTTACATGTATGCTCTCTTAAAATAAAATTAATCCCAATTAGACATTTCAAAATATGTTTCAAAACTACCAGTTTAAAAGGTTTTTCATGTACCCACTGAGATGGGAGCTTGATCAGCACTCAAGATATTTTTAACACAATCGTAATCATAAATGTTGCATCCACATCCAACTGCCAGGCTATAAAATTAAGGTTATCAGCTCTCAGTTCCCATAACACTTTCATTGCACCCTAGAATACTGCTATGATACATGTTAAGAGAATAAATAGGGTTCAAAATTGCTTATCCCCTATTTTAAAAAGATAGTACTAAACATCATTCTGTTGCTACAATATATTTATATTAGTAAAATATATCACCCTGTGCTATTATCAAAGATAGCCACAGCTGTCATAGAACTAGATTATATTTCATGCTTATTGCAAAATGCCAGACCTTATATTCACTTTACCAATTTCTTCGCAAGACAAATTAAAATTATACCTTAAACTA
Source organism: Mystacornis crossleyi (assembly GCA_013400655.1). Lineage (NCBI taxonomy): Eukaryota > Metazoa > Chordata > Aves > Passeriformes > Timaliidae > Mystacornis > Mystacornis crossleyi. Next base: position 108,132 of record VYZQ01008876.1, read on the forward strand.
AAACTCAAATACAGAAGCAAGTAGGGAGCAAAAAAAGCAACACAAAGGAAAGTGGAAGAGAAAACTTAGTTTTGTGTGTTTTTAATCAACACTTACTTAGCAGAAAGGGCATGCAAGAATTATACAGGCTATGCCTGCGTTCAAGAGAGTTTTGATTAAATCAGCTCAAACACACAACTCTGTACCTGTGAATATCTGTCAGAGCTCACACGCCTCAGTGTCTTTCTCTGTAGTTGGTGGGCAGACTGATTAAGCCATTAGGTTTTCTATGAATATTTAGTGAGTTTGGATAATAACATTTCAATTGCAGTACTATCTAGGGATTTCTTACCTCATTCCTCAATTTTACTGTCCCTGAACAAATAATTCAGTGTTTCCTCTGGTCTTTTCTCCCTGGTTACTTCTAATGTTAGTTCCACATCAATACTTGTGGCTGCTTGTAAAGGCAAAGGAAATAATGATCCCAGACTCTGACAGTGAAAGACCACAATAACAACTCTAAATATATTGAGCTCTTTGCTACTTCAAGGCACGTTTATGGAAAATGGGTGCCAGGGCCTTGAGTGGGTTTTGCAGAGATATTCAACATTTTCTGTTCAGAGCATTTTATGTGCACATCCCCACATCTCAGGGGTGCAGATTCTGATGTAAACCACAAAGGCAGACTGAATGTATCAACTGTAGGCAAATATTCCTGCTAAATATAATTCCTGTAACTACCTGTAACTCCCCACATCTGCATGGGATGAGTTTTGAGTAAAACAGCATGTAGCTTGTGATCCTGAATATTTGGAAGATGGGAACCAGAAACCTTTCTACAAACTCCTACACTTGGTTTTATCAGCCTACTAACTCTTACATCTTTTTTACCAGTATGTCCATCCCTTTCAGTGGTGCTGCCTACCCTGGCCCTGCCTTCAAATGCCACCTGGGGCCTCCACAAACCCTAAGTAAGGGAACAAAATGCTGAGTGCAGCCTCCAATACAATGTGGTACAGGACCATGTCTATGTTTATCAGAGTACCTTAAACCCTTGGGCTTTTTCTTATTTTTAACAAGTGGCAGAGCTGGGGACCTCATTTGAGGAAGACACAGATCTAAAAGCAGTTGGGAGCTTGACACCTTTTTCTTCATTCTATTTGCTTACTCAGGAAATGCCATACCCAGCAAAGCAGGCCAGCCCCACTGAATGCCTGCGAGACTCAGCGGATGGAGTTTTACAATTGTACATAATTTATGAAAATCTGATTGCAGGAAATGATGGATAAATATGGGACAGATTTTAATCTCTCACTCTGCAATTCTGAAAACATCGACAAGACAGATCTTTACTTACAACACCTTTAAATACCACTTTATATGATAAAAAGGATTTTGTTGTGCTCATCAGGAGAAAGCAAAATGTGTGTTTATACTGCTCATCCCCACATCTGCAAAGAAATCTAATGTTTACCTCTCATGGTTTATTCATAGGGAAATGAAGCATCCAGCAAAGGCCGACTGGTACAGAAGGAAACCACGGAGATCAACAACCGTGCTTCTCAGCTTGTGCAGCAGCTCAATAATATAAGAGATAACATTGAAGGTAAATAGATTCATTTCTGGTTCATCTCAGTGTCAAGAATGAATTAATGAAACCTTCATGCATTAATGGATCACCAAGAATTTTTACTGTCCTATATATCAAAGGAAAATCTTTTGATATATAGGGCAGTGTGTAATTTATGGCAACAGTGAACACCTTCTCAAGCACAATTGCATTTAAAAAAGATTTCCTAGTCAGAGATAATCATCTTCATCTGGAATATCTATGACATACCATTATCATCCTGAAATATAAAAGTGAGATATAATTGCAGCCTCTTCTACAGTACCTGCAGACAGCAATGAAACTCCCAATCAATGTACTCAAAAACATCCCNAAAGCAATGAAACTCCCAATCAATGTACTCAAAAACATCCCTGTCCCCTGTACACCTACGACAGGAAAGCCCCCATCCTGCTGCAGAGGACACTGGTTTCCCCCAGTCTTCAGCAAAGCCAACAGTACGCAAAAGCTGTCTATGGCACAAGAATAGAAATGCTGACTGGTAGTTGAGGTTAAACAGCCCTTTTCAAACAGAAATATTTGCTTAATAGACCTGAGCAGTTCTATCTTGACAGTTATGACAGGTCATGTGGCAACTTGTGTGAGGAAGAGTGGTTACGTACCAACTGTTATCCTTGTTTATCCTTACCTCCACAGGTGCTCCATTACTTTATCTCAGGAAACATGGTTAATATGTCCCATCACACAACAGAGGCAGGCTAAAACCAGGCTAAAACCAGGGTGTTACACTTGTACTGTCTTTTTATGCATCTGATGCTAAAAAACCTTTGACTGTCTGGCCATCCATCACATTTCATTTCTACAATTATTGAGTAAAAGAGTCAGCATGAGCCTCATTGTACGTCACTAACAATCATGGTTAATGTCTGTGGATCATCCTTCTGTATCATTAATTGGTTTGGAGCAGGACAGGAACCACATAAGGCAGATATGCATCTAATTTGGCACACAAATAGCACAATCACATTAAGCTGTTATAGAAGAAGTGACATCCATGTCTGTGATTAAAAAGAGTGAAAGCAGTTGGAAACAAGTAGGTGAAAATTATTTCCACCATGCTCAAAACTGTTCTTCTACAGAGGCATCACCCCTGTAGAAGCCATCCACTCTTTACTGTAGAGAAGGTGTACATGCACACACACACACACACGCCAACATAAGGAAAAAGAAATCCATGGAGCCCTGGTCGTGATCAGTTACTGCTCAGTATGAGCCTTTAAAGCTTCACTAATGAGCTCAGGGCCCAGCAAGAGCAGGCATACAGAGACACTCTGCCAAAGAATCAGTGGTGTCACAATTAAACATCTATTTTTTATAAAAATCTTCCAGAAGAATAGTGCTGGTTTTGCCAGCTTTGGTTATCCACAAAACTAGTGACAAGCACTAGCCATAGGCACACACATCACAGGGTGTGAAAGAGGAGGTGATTGGAATTCAAGGCCAGGGAGTGAGAAGTGAGTAAACTTTGTAATGATTACACTGGGAATGGATAAACTCAATTTCAGCTGCAGGGATACAACAATATTTTTTGAACTGAGACCAAAATCTTGAAATAGTATCCATCTCCAAACCAGTTAGGCAGTATCAGGCCAGGAGCCATATGTTATCTCCTTAGGGTGCCTCAAACTTCTGCAGATGGAAAATGAGGTTACTTCAGTCTCCTTAGCATTGCTATTATTTAATAAACAGCAGCACTTAAAAACCATGATCCTAGATGAAAACCCCAACCTGCTACCTGCCACAGAACCCAAAATAAAATTATTATCCCAGCCTATAGCAAATGTCAAGCCAAATAATGCACACAATCCATGTCTGCTTAATCCCATCCTCTTCTGATGAGACCTCCACATATGCCAGAAAGTGTGATTTATTTACAGGTTTAATTTTAAGACTGGATTAAACAAAATAATTATCTACTATGGAGTTGAAGATAATTAAGACTTTCTTTTGCCATCAGTATTATCACAATTCACAAAAGTAAAAGCAGTCCACGGTATTTACTTCTCCGTAGTCATACTGAATCGACCATCTGTTCTCTTTTCCCCTTAGAAATCAGCAGCAAGTCAAAATACTATGCAATTCAACAAGAGCTGAGCCCTGAGGAAATTGCCCAGAAGCGGAGTGTGGCTGAGGAGATGCTGAAGGAGATCAAACACCGAAAGCCTTTCACTAATCAGAGGCAGCTTGCAGATGAGGAGGAAAATGCAGCAGAGGAGCGTGAGTTTTAAGTCAGCTTTCCTTTCAGCCACGTGTTGATGCTCGGCTGGCAGGTGTTGGGCAGCTCTGGGGGTACTGCTGGGGAGGACCAGGAGGCACTTGGCAAGCACCAGCTGGTGTGCTGGAGATGCTGCTGCTTCCAAATTCCTGCTCCAAGTCCCTGCCGGTACTTGGTGCTCCCCATAGCAGAATGGAGAGAAAAAGGTCTGTGCGTCTATGTGTGCCTGTGCACTGCAGCACCTCAACAATAGCTGCTTAGGAAGGTTCACAGCAGGGCTGGAATTGCTCATGTGAACATCCTCCCTCCTGCCAGCTCTGCTGTGGGGACAGCAAACGCCAGCAGAGAGAGAAAAACTGCTGGCATGGGAAAGAGTGGCAGCCTAATTCTCACAGCTTAGTCAACATGAGTCAGAACATGAGGCGTAAGGACTGTCTTCTCCAGAACAGGCTGCCAATGAAAAACGAATGGAAAGCAGGGAAAGACAGACCTGGTTTCTTTTAATAAAATATATTTCAGAGGGAGAATTAATAGGGTTAAAATGAAATAATAAAATGAGAAGCATCTTTCCTTCTCAAAAGAGGAGGGAAAATTTAAATTCTGGTATATGATCTCTCAAGTGAGCTTTATAAAATGTGTTTTACTGTCGCCTGAGTAACAGCAACAGAAATTGCTGTATAGGTAAGTTTTGTCAGAAATCCAAGCTTTGGATTTATTAGCCTCTTATTTTTCTCCCAGTGCTACAGCAAATTGAAGCATTTCATGAGAAGTACAATGACACCAGATCCCTGGTAACTGATGTGCTGGAGCAGCTCAGCGAACAGGATGTGAAGCTGTCAGACCTGGAGGAGGCATTAGACGAGGCACTTGACTATGTTATACAAACGGAGGATATAAATAGGGAAAACACAGCCAGGCTCCAAAGGCAGGAGGTACTGTGCACTACATTTATCTTAAGTGCTGACTGTGAATACTCCATCTCTGCCATTGCTTAAACAGTAGATTGCACACAATTTATATTCAGGAATCACCACACCAAAAAAAAGAATTTCTTGGACCACTCAGCAGGATTTCTTGGACCACTCAGTTTTACTCTTCAGTCCTAAGAAACAACATGTGGAAGTGCAAGGTACTATTATCTATTCGTGGAGTGACAATAAATGAGAAGTTTTGGCATGTCGTGCCTCATCAGACCAAGGAAGAGATGGATACCTATGCCTAGACTAGAAATGCATGTTACAGTAACACCCAAGAAGCTTGAAATTTCATGCAGCATGCCTGCTCTAAGTATTGTGGTGGGATTGTTTCATCCTTGTATATACTGACTTACAATGTGGGAGGGCCTCAAAAAACTAATTATATTCTAAGAAAACAATTACTTATAAAGATTCTGCGCTGCATCTGTGCCCTGGGCTGTTCATTCATACTGTCTGATCCAAACTTTCTCTGAACCACTTTAAAAAAAATGCATCCCCACTTTTTCAGGAGGAGTAGACAGTTCTCCTTGAGTCTTCATGCACAAATCCATTGTCTAACTGTTCCATAATAGGTACCTTGAAACTGGGTTTCCTACTTGCTAGACGAACTTGCTACCCCAGCTGTAAGGTTACGCCAGTTTTCCCCTGTGCCCTGTTCACATAAATAGTTTCAGGATTTTGAACAAAGTAACCACTGCAGAGGAGAGCTCAGAGATGATCCCTCTCCTATAGCATGGCAGTGGGGCACCTTTGCCTGTAAGTGATGGCATTAGGTTCAAATCCCACATGGCTGATGAGAAAACTGAATTTTCAGGTTTCATATCCCAAAAGAGTACCCAATCCACCAGCCAAACAAAAGAAACTATTATTTTGTCTTCATAGCAGTTCTGTGACTCTTTCCCTGTTTTCATAAATTTCTTTTAAGGAACACAAAAACCAGAAAATCCCACCTAAACTTCTCATTTCTTTTTTCGGCAAAGAACAGAATTACAAAGAGAACAATTTGGGGCCATTTGAAGCAAACTGTTTCCATTTCAATGACTGAAATTTTTTGGATTCTGGAGGAGAGGGCGTTAGCGAGCAATTTTGTGATTTGAAGAATGATCTTGAAAATACAGGCCAGCCTCTGGGTTTCATAGCATCAGTGGCTGAGTTTTGAGTCCTTGAATTTTGCAGTGCTAGAAGTTCATGCTGATGTGGAAGGTCTAAGAATTCAGTAGAGAAATCAGGCGTGCTCCTCTAGGGAATCCTTTCACAAGAGCTCGAGATCCTCAAGTACAAAGCATCTTCTGTTTTTCCGTTGTTTCATAATTACAGTGCCAAGCTGCAGCTTGTCTCACAGTTGTGAAGCAAAGCCTGAAGTGTGTAGCTGCATTTGTTCACTGTTTTTAACCATTTGGATCTCCATTATTCCTCACAATGGAGGCAGATGCTGTATAAAAGAGATTGTTCACATTGGCTTTACTACTGGCAAGGAAAAGAGATCTATGTACTGTAGAGTTTAAAAAACTCCAGAAAAATATAGTCTCCAGTAGACTATGAAAAATCCGTGTTTAATTTGTCCCTGCTGTGCACTGAATAGTGCTTCATTCCAATATCTTCTTATGCTGTAATA